>ARYC01020906.1:0-25994 GCA_000711775.1 Oxytricha trifallax
AAGGTTTCTTCTCTTGCTGCCAGCTCCAGCATCTATGTTCATTGACTCTGGCGGCTAATTATTTGAATAAAGTCTCTTGCTAACTTCATACTTCGTCTGCGACTTTCTCTCTCTGTGAAGCTTGCTCTATTCCTTCATCAAAAAGTTGCCTGTACCAGATTTTTCTAAAGAGTTAAGCTACAAATCTTACTTGAAATATAAGGGTGTTTCTGCAGCTCTGATAGCCAGCTCTCACTTATCTTGATCCCTTGTTTGTCCTTATCTTCTGAAGAGAAGCTGTACCTTTTCTTATGAGATTCTTGAATAATTTCTTTCAAGTAATCACCTTTAATTGTCGCAAGTAAGCCAAAGAAATAGATTCTTTCAGGCAGTTTATTTGACAACTGCTTCTTAGTAGGCAGATACAGCGAAACCTCTGGGTCGTTCATAGCATCATCATATAAGTTAGTCACTGAAATCTCTGGATAGTTTGGAATCTCTGCAAACTTTACATCTTAATTTTTCAAAGCTTTCTTCTCTTCGCAGAGTATTGCTCTTAGAAATGAAATTTTAGTACCTTCCATCGTTGGGAGGAACAAACCAACTACATAATCAAGATTAGTTACTATGAGTTCATTACCTTGCTGCACCAGGTAGCGATGCAAATACACCTTGCTTCTAAATCTTTGAATTAATTCTTGTGCTTGCACTCTTTTCATTGCATCATTCATTGACTCCATCTTGTTTACAGATCTAAGAAATGATATTCAAATTTAAGTTTATTGATTTCAGTTATATAACTCTGAAATACTTATTATTAAATATGGGCATCCTATAAGAGGTCAACCTCTAAGTAGGATATAGATAAGGTTATGAGAACTGGTTTCAAACTTGAGAGATTGATATCAATTTCTACTGTTATAGTTCCAAATTTTTATATTTAAATTTGTACGTACTTAATTAGGATCAGCTCCTAAAATGCTAGTACTTAATTAGGAGCATTAATTAATGCTAGTACTTAATTAGAGCACCCTAAATTTAATCATAAAATGACAAAATACCTCCTAAAGCAGTACGTACTTAATTAGGAGCACCTCCTAAATCGGTACGTGCTGTAATTAACTTAATATTGATAGAAATAATGGTCACTTTCTCACCCATATTTAGAACTGGATCGTCTCTTACCACTCATTTTTCTCCTCAAATACTCTAAAAACTTCCCTTGAAACATGTATGCCAGCAAACCTCTCATATAAGCTCTCAGTTATAGAGGCAGTTTTATAATTTTAAATTCAAATTTAAATATGAGCGCTAACATTTTAACAAAACAACAGGAATTCCATCAAACTAAACGAGACTTACCTTTGGCAGCAATAAAAAGTGTGAAAGCAGTGAGATGAACTCTCATAAAGAACTACCAGAGCTATCACTTGAGGTCTCTGTAATAAAAATAGAAATTAATAATAGAAAATAAATGGCAAACAAGTGCGTGAGAGACAGAGAGGAGGAGAAAGGTAAAAAGGAAATTCAAATACAAACAGAAGAAGTTAAAGTATATTTTGGTAGAAGTGTGAAAGAAACTTCACTCATAAATCTAGCTGGTACAGGCATATGAAGGTCCATAAGGAAGCTAAGCCTACTGTATACTTAAAGCATGACAAAGTTGATGGAAAGTATGATTGCTTTGAGTGCCATAAGCAGTACTCTCATACAAGAGACTTAAAGAAGCATCTTTTAAAAGCCCACAAGAAAGAAATAGAAGTTGAAGATTAAGACACTCAAATGAAGTTGCTCAACAAAAGAAAAGCAAAGGAACCTCTTTAAGTTGCTGAGCTTTAACAAGCAAGCGAATCAGAGCATGTGAGGATTGCACGCAACCTCTTAGCATCAGAAGTCACTAAAATCATGATTAAAATATAATACAAGAAAATTCCAGTACTTGCATAGATTGATTTAGATACTTCTCTCTAAAGCTACCTAATTCTAGAGGACTCCTATGACAAGAAAATTATTAAGGATCATCAGTATGCTTACAAGGTATATCCTTTCAACTATCTCCTCAGTGATGATAAATATTAAATGGAGTTTACTAATGAATATTAAGTACTCACTCAGTCTAAGTTTAAAGAGTGCAAATACTTAATAAAGCTAGATGCTGTTCTCCTAGCCAAAGATCATGTAGCTTTCAGACTACCACTCTTTGAAATGACACTCAGAGATTTCATAACTGATCAAAGAAATCATAGATAGCTTGCATTAATATCAACCTAAGCTATACAAGGTATCAAAGAGCTTCATAAGTTAGGCTTTGTTCACAGAGATCTCAAGCCTGAGAATATAATGTTGAACTTTTCACCAGTAACAGTAACAATTATTGATTTCAACAGAGCCTTAAGAGTGGAAGTATCAAGGCTTGGAAGTGTAATGGGAACTCCAGGCTATTATCCAGAAAGAGAAGACTGGAGAGATGGAGACTCACAGTGGGATGTGTGGGCTTTAGCAGCAATAATAATAGAGTGCGATATGCCTCGCAACGATTACTACTCTACAAGGTGCGAGAAGGATGCAAGGCAAAGAATAAAGCAATTTATTGACAAAACAAGAGTATCTCAATCAATGAAACAAATGGCAGAGTCAATAATAATAAAACCAAACTCAAGATCAGACATATCAATAGAGCAGATAGAGTTGTGGTTAAGTAAGATAAACTTCAGACCTCTACCACATGATCCTAAAGTGCATTTTGAGTGATTAAATTAAATACATTTACTATAAATTTCACATTAAAATCTATTAATAACCCCAACCCCTAACAAATTCCCTACAAATCAAAGCACTTATAAACCTCTTTAAGGGGTTTTGGGGTTTTGATTCTATTGATTAAACTTTCTTAGAATCCTGTTATTTTTCTTATCTCTTTAATTTTCATAAATAACTTAGATTCTTTGGTATATTCATCTTTCCCAAACCATTAGAGTTTTATAAGCTTTATATTGACTTCCGATAATTAATTTTTGTACTTCATTATTTAATTTTTTATTCAATTTATTAATTAATACAACCAACCTAAATTCTCATATATTTGATAAATTTTAGAAGTCTATGCTTACTTGAGATGAATGGATGCTTCTGCAGTTCCTACAGCCACGAGTCACTGATTTTGATTCTCTGCTTCTCTTTCTCTTCAGGAAAGATTCTGTGGCGTTTCTTATGAGCTTCTTAAATTACTTCACTTAAATACTCTGGTTTAAGAGTTCCAAGAACTCCAAAGAAGAAATTTATCTCTGGTAACTTATTTGAGAGTTGTAACTTTGATGGTAGGTACAGAGCAACATCTAGATCACTCATAGCATCATCATCATAGGGATTTGTTACTGATATTTCAGGGTGGTTAGGTTCTCAATGATCTTGCTTTCATTGGTCTTAAAAGCCTTTTTCTCTTCACTTAGTAAGGCTTTTAAATAATGAGATTTTTGTTCCTTCCTGAGCTGGCAAGAACAATCCAACTATGGTTAATATATTAGTATTTGATAAAAGCTTACCTTGCAATACCAAATATCAATAGAGATCCTCCTTACTTCGAAATTTTCCTATCAATTCTTGAGATTGTATTCTCTTCATTGCATCATTCATATACTCCATCTTGCTTCCACTTTCTATAAATGTTTCTGAAATTTAAAATTATGGATATCCATTCTAAACTTACTAAAATTTTACTACTAATAGAGAGATCCAACTGGAGGTCAATCTGAATAAAATAGTAAGAAAAAGATGGAGGAGCTTTCTCGAAGTTTCAAAGTTTGACTTCCATTTTTATAATACTTTCTCCATTAAATTCCTCCTCATAATAATTAATTAAATTATGTGATGCTCCTAATTTATTTAAATCTTAATTAGGTGGTAAATTAAAAAATTAAATTTTAAAACCTCCCCTCCTAAATATACAAGAAGAGCTTTAGGAGTCCCACCTAACTTCACAAATTTTTAGGTGCATTTTAATGAATAAAATGGATGAATTTGTATATAAATTATCACTAAGTTTAAGATATATAAAACTAATGTCTCGTACTCTGTTCTCATTAAATCTCTCTAAACCTTTGAGGATATGCTCTTACTTTTGTATTAAGGTAGAATTTAAATAACTTGTATAATTATTAATAGTATTTATATAATGAGCGGCAACTTACTTAGAAAAGCTGCACTGCTTGGCATTAGCCAGCAAAAACATTCTTTCATGAATCAAAAGAAAATTGAGACTTGCGATGCCTCTACCTAGTACGAACCTGAAATTTTCTAACTTTAGGTATCAGACTTTGAATAGCAATTCAGTTGTTAAATAGAAATGCAGAGCTAAGAAATTTAATGCGAAGTTCCAATGAAAATGGTTGAAGAGGAGGAAGAGAAAAAAGAAATAAAAGCATTACATTTATGTGAAGAGTGTGAGAAGAACTTCACTTATAAATCTGCTCTTAAGCGTCATATCTTAGAGCAGCATTCTAACAAGCCCAAGCTCTATCTTAAGCATGATAAGATAGATGGAAAATATTTCTGCCCTTACTGCAATAATTAATACAATCATTCAAGGGATCTAAAAGTTCATCTATAAAACCATCATGGCAAGAAGTTTGAAGTAATAGATCCAGAGACTGGTGAGGTCTTCTTTTAAAAATCAAAGCCAATAGACCCTTTAGAAACTTTGGAACTAATGGCAAAGAAAGAAAATAAACTTATTAAAGCAGTAAGAAACCTCCCACCTCAGAGATAGTAAAATTCACTCTTAAGATGCATGCACTTAAACTTCCAATATTGAATATAATTGACCTTAAAGAGTGTAAAGAATGTTACCTTATCCTTGAGGATAAATTTGAGAAGAAAGTCATAACAGATAAGTAGTTCGCATACAAGATATATCCTTTCAACTACTTCAAATGCGATGACAAGTATCAAATGGAATTCGTAAATGAGTACCAATAACTTACGAAGTCAAGAAATAGAAAGTGCAGATTTTTAATAAAGATCGGATGCTATTCTGCTTACTCAAAATCATGTAGCTTTTCGTCTTCCTCCATACTAAATGAATTTAAGAGACTGCATTTAAGATTAAAGGATACCAAAGTAGTTACCTCTTATTCTTACAAATGTTAGCAAAGACATTGAGGAGCTCTCTAGGATATGTTAATTGAGATTTGAAGCCTGAGAATATAATGCTTGACTTTTCACCTCTCAGAGTAGTAATAATAGGTTTCAATAGATCATAGAGAGTTGAAGCTTCAGGATTTGGCAACGTGTATGGTACTCCTGGATACTTTCCAGAAAGAGAGGACTGGAGAGATGGTTATATTAAGTGGGATATATAGGCTCTACCAGCAATAATTTTTGTGAATGTAATATGCCAAGAAAGGATTATTATAGCTGCAAGAGAGAGAAAGATTCAAAGAAGAAGAGAATACAGCAATATCTAGACTAGAAGATAAAAGGTAGAATGAAAGATATGGCTGAGTAGATAATTATTAAGCCTAATCACAGAGCTGACCATACAAAAGACTGAATTGTAGTCGGATAGGAGAAATAAAGTTTAGAAAGCTACCTCAAGATTCCAAAGTAATAATTAAAATTAAACATCTGTATTAGGCATTAATTTTAATTACATTAAAACCGTAAACCCCTACATAAACCCTAATAAAGCTTGCCTTAATAGTCTACTTTCATCAATCAAAAACTCAATCAAACAACTTCAGGGGTTTGGAGCTTTGGATGCTCCATTTTGAGATTTTATAAATTTTCAAAAAATTACTTAAATTTTTGGAAATCTTGGCAATTCTAAAAAATTTGATTTTAAACCTTGTTCCAGTGTGATTCGTAGCCTCTTATTGAAGACGTAAATTTTAATTTTCAATTTAATTTAATTAATTTTTGGGAATTTATAGATAATTTTAAAATGACTCTTTTAACTTTTTATTTAAAATAGTTCTGGCATTATTTTTATTTTGCATTGATTTATTTTTAATAATATGCAATGTTATTTTAATTTATTAATATCTTTTTTTAAAGAATTATTATTTTAATTCTGTTCCATCAAAAACACGCTATTAATTATTTTCTGATGTTACATATTTACATTTTTAAGTAATTTAAAAAATCTTTTAATTCGCAAAAATGAAATTAAAAAAATATTTAACCAAAAATTTTAATATTTATAAATTATATATTATATTTTAAGTACTTTGTTATATTTTTAAAATATATAAGAATAGTAAATATTAGAAATACAAATTCTTTTTTGTTATTTACTTATTTCAAATTGCCATTTTGTCAATTAGTACTATTTGAATTTGATTTAAAAAGAATTATGAACAAAATTAATTAATTAAATATATATGTTTAGTGTGCAAGTGCGCAAAAATGTAATTTTCCAACTAGGGCTAGGTTGTGTCCAAATATATTTAATTTAAGTATATAATTATACAAAAGTGAGATTTCAAATACGTTTCTGTTCCTGTTCCTTTTCCTCTGTGTCTTTAGTTCTAATCCTATTCTTCTACTCAACCTTGCTATGATTGCCTGGTTCCTTTTCAATTTCATTCCATACTTGATCTTCCTCTACTCTATCTAAAAGATACTTCGCCAAATTGCACTGCGTTTAATGAGAACTGTAGTCTCCATTTTTTCCCCTCTATACTTGTAACTTTGATTCGCCTTGTCCCTAAGCAGTCTTTTTCTTGAGCTTTTATTCTATTCCATGAAATCTCGTTTGTTTTGATTATCGTGTAGCAGTTTTTAAAGAGAATCTAAGTTTCGCCAAAAACTTGACATCAACTGCGTATTCTCTACACTCTAGTACCTTTTTCATAATGGAAATGTGTTCCCTATGAAAAAACTCTGTGTTCATTTCATCAATCAGTACAATGTAGGGTTCCTGCTCAAGTTATCGGTAATCTACTTGAAATCTGGTTGGGTCAAGAGTTAACACATCGCCAATAAATATTGCATCTATCATTCTGAGGATTTAGCTCTTGCAAGTATTAGCCGTGCCATATATGCATACGCAATGAATATTTTAATCCTCTCTCTCATTATCCAAATGTACAGACATTTTTTATATGATTATTTATATAATTAAATTAAATATATTTGGACACAACCTCACTAAACATATATTTATTTAATTAATTAATTTTGATCATAATTATTTTAAATTAAATTCAAAATAGTACTAATTGTAAATAATGGCAGTTTGAAATAAGTATATTATAAAAATGTATTTGTATTTCTAATATTTCCTATCCTTATGTATTTTAGTAATATTAACAATAAAAATTTTGAATTTTATAAAACTAATCTCTACAAAATTATAATTAAATTTGCATTTTCAAATAAATATTGTGTTTTTTTTTATTGACACATCAGTAAAATCAAAATCTATTATATAACATATTTTTATTATATGCTTTATAATGCCAAATTTTAACATAAATGACATTTCTTAATCTTTTTAAATACATAAATAAATTAATGCATTTAAAAGCAGTAATAATTGATTTATAATAAAAAGCATTGAATTTAAATTAATAATATAACTAAAAATATTTGTAATTAAGAACTGTCATTTTATCATAATTTTTAATAATAAAATTAAGCATATCTACTAATAAGGAATTTTCAAATGAACAAATAATCATTCCCGATGCATTTTGAAAAAACCAAATTGGCTATGAGCTAAAATTCAAATATAATCATCATTAATCTCTAAACTATTCCTATTTCTCTTTTATAAATCTTTATTAGACATCTTTATTTAAAAAATATAATTTATAATCATAATAACTCCATTCTATTTTACTTTAATAACTAAGCATTAAATAAGTTCTCTAATTTAATTAAGGTATTTAAATTTAATATATATTATTATAGTCTGCTAATATATTATTTAAGCGTTCTTTGAAAACAATGTTATTTAAAGACATAAGTTCTGTTAGATTAACTTTAATTTCTATTAAACTTTTAAATCTAAGTTCAGTAGTTTAGTAAATTCTTCCCCACTCAGTTATACCTTATAATTAAAGGATGCATAAAATAAATAAATATTCTGTAAAATAAATTCAAAATTATCCAATACTAAGATTTTAATAGTATAAAATTAAATATATTAATCATTCAGTATCAACCCTTATATAAAGATTGAAGAAAGAATATGAGAATTTATTAATAATAATTATTTGATAAAAATATAACTTTCAAATAGATAATCATTAAATTAATTGCTTATCATTTGTAAAAAATATATATATATTTATATTTCTAAATTTGTCTAGTCTACAATT
Source organism: Oxytricha trifallax (assembly GCA_000711775.1). Lineage (NCBI taxonomy): Eukaryota > Ciliophora > Spirotrichea > Sporadotrichida > Oxytrichidae > Oxytricha > Oxytricha trifallax. Next base: position 8,301 of record ARYC01020906.1, read on the forward strand.
AAACTCTTATTCTTTATAAATCTTAAGACTTAAAGAATAAAATAAGTCTATTAAAAATATTAACCCTATTCATTTATTTATTAACAAACTTAATTAAGTCAAGTCAATTTCATCAAAATTTATGGTTTTATTTAACTCCTTCAAATGTATTATTTTTATTTACAGGATTTAAATCTTTAGGTATATTAAATTTAATAAATAAAAGATCTAAACTAAATATAAACTTGAAGATTGTTAAATATTACAATAATATAAGTTTTCGAAAACAATTGAAAATTAAAATATATAAATATTATTATTATATATGACTTAACAGACTTACTCATTATTTTATCAATCTAAGATAAATACGAACTAGAAGTATCTAATGCCTAGTTTATATAAGCAGAATGGGTCAACAAATATGAACTCTTTTGGCAAACAATAACATTTTTCTCTAATGAACTAACCATACAAATTGAAAATAACAAGAAAATTCTACATTATAGAGCAAAAATGATAGCTAAATACATGCCAAACTCACTCATGGTATTGCTTCACCATCGACCCAAAGCTTTTGGTAAGCCAGTTACATGCAATTGTGGCCAAGAATTTGAAGCAAACTGAAACATCTTCCTCATATTTAAATATATGTCATTGAACTCAGAAAACATCTTCAAAAATTAGCAAACTAGATAGAAAAATTTGTACTAGAAAGAAACAAACGAGACTATAATCCAGATATAACAACATAACTGAAAGCTTAACTTTAAGAGATAAGAATCTATTTGAAGAGAACTCAGAAAGCCATAAGACAACACATATGGGATTTAAATTAAAGAGCTTGACCCTTATATATATATATAAGAACATATATTTAAAATCGGGGGTCCCTAGAGAACTCAATATGATCGTATTATTATTATATATGACTAAATATTATGGTAAAAATTTATCATAAAATTTTTTTAATTTCATTTTTGCCTATTTTTAGATTTTTAAAATTATGTAAAAAATAAATACGTGTAATCGTGAAAAACTTAATCGGATAAATATTTTGAGTGTTTTTGGTGGCCAATTTTACTTATTGTAAATATACCTTCGACAAACTTAAGATTTACCCCTCACAATTGAGTAGAGGGTTGATAATTTATTTTTCTAACATTCTAATATATTCTTTCTGACAAATTACAATTTTTAGGGGGAAATATCCTGCCCAATCTAATGATAAAAATTATTTTTTTGGAAGTTTTCTGGTAATTAAATTTTTATTTTTTAATTTATTTTCTTTCTGTTATTATTGTATTTTTTTAAAAATCACAAAGTACTTATGAGTCTTTTATTACTTGAGATTCGAGTAATTTCTTTGACAGTTTACTACATTTTGTAAATTCTATTCTAAAATATTACAGTTTGTTTTTTCTCTTTACAATGTATCTTAATTTTTATAAAAGAATAAAAAGTTCTTTGTAAAAAAATAAATCAAAAAATGACTTAATTTACTGAATGCATTAAATTTATTAACATTTACATATTATTTTTTAATCTTTATAATTATTTGGGGGGGGGGAGTTTCTGTCCATACAAAAAAAATATGACATTTTTGTAATTTTCAAAAAATCTTTTTCATCAATTATGTTATAGTTATTTTTAATCTAGCATCAAATAATATTTCTATCTTGAAAATGAAATCAAATTTTAATGAAAATCACATTAATTATTAATAAAAGACCATTATGTTTTTAATATAAAATCAGATAAAGAATAATAATATACCTGAAAATTATAAACTAATAAAAGTTGTTTAGTACAAAGTAATGATAATTGAAATTAAAATTTATAAGTTTCTAATATTTTTATTGTAAAAAAAAATATAAAATTTAATGTTGGGTGGGCTCAGAAAACATTAATTTGTAAGTCAGTTTATCTTATCCGTAATTAAATATTAGAGAAGAATTTCTTAAATAAACTCAAACCTATATAAATTTTTTCTAATTCATCCATCATTATTATTGTACTTACTAAAATGGTATAAAACATCTTTCATTTTATTGTTTATTTAAAATTTATAAAAGATTAATTTTAATTTGAATAAGTAGGTTGCTAATTTATAATTTAAATTTGAATAAATCTGAAATTATTATTAATATTTTGTTGCTAGTCATATTTTAAACTAGGGTCTTATATATATAGGTGGTCTTCACAAATCAACTAGCAACCAAATTTTTAAAGTGAGTTTTTAAGCCTTTTAATATAATTAATCATTCTAAAGTTATATTCCTAACTGCCACGAATGGTGAAGGTATTATCTCAGCCTACACAGCCATAGTGAAGAAGACTGCATGTGTGTTCCAGGGCCAGCCCAGTGCTACGACTACCCATCATGGCGGGACTGGAGGGTGTCCAGCAGGTCATAGTGTATGGATAGAACAAAATCATCACATAGTAGCACCCACCATTGATTGTCACTCCATTGCAAGCATCAACATGATAAGGCAGCCAAAGAACTCCAGTGGCATAGTATAGTCCAACGATCATGCGACCTCTCTAGCAATACTTACAATACTTGTTACTCTATTGGCTGTTGGAAGATTAGTGTTGGCGTATTTCAAGAACCCCCTTCGTGCATTGAGTGTTAGAAGATCATGATGTAGCAACTCCAATTGCGCTGAGACTGTTGGTATAAGACATTGCCTGAAAGAGCAGTAGTGATAGAGAAGTTTTATATTCAATGCTTCCTAAACATTGATCATCTTCAGCTCTCTTGGCTTGTGAGCATGCTGCCTTGGTGAGAAGAATTCGTATTAGAGCTTTAAGGTACCAGAGTGGATGGGAACTCAATTGGTTGAGACCCCAACGAGCGCAGCGCGCATTGTGAACTGCTTCAGGATCCCCCTGCCTCCATTATGGCAACAGCTCTGCGTCATCATTGAAGTCTTAAAGATAGAAGAAGAATCCACAGGGCGTCTCACACTACAACATAGAGAAAATGTCTCAGTCAAGAGTGGAAAAGGGCAGCAGGCTAAAGAGATTTGCAGGTTTGATAGTTATGATCTTCTCTCCATATCCCGAATCTATCTATAGTAAATGTGTTAACCATCTCTTTGGGAAACTCCAATGGCCTTTTGGGAAACAGTGATGCTCGATTATCTCGGCTCCCCGAGGAGATGTCTGAGCCGGAAGTTCCACCGTTGTGAGATGGCTCCCTCTGCCTCGAGTGGTGCCACTGGACGCCCCCCATTCGAAGATTCGCTTCTTACTTCGACTGCAATACTGGAAGTCAAGAATGCCGAAAGGCCAATGCCGAGACTCGCTGCCAAGAATGACCAAGGCAAGATGCTAGGGATTCAAAGTCAAAGATATTCTTGATGGCAAGCATGAAAGGGATGCTGCATCATTAGACATCGACAAGAATGGAGATGGTAAACTGTCACTTGAAGAGATCCTGGGAGGTAACAATGAGGGCATGGATAAAACACGGACAAGGCAGACACTAAGGAGATGATCAAGTCTGTCGATATCGAAGAGAGTGGATTTATCGATTACTCAGAGTTCGTTGCTGCTGCTATGAATGAAAGGAATAACTTGAATAACGAGAAGCTTCATGCAGTCTTCAGAATGTCCAGCAAGGACGGCAGTGGCTTCATCTCATCTGAGGAAATCAAGGAAATTGTTGGCTATGGGAAGACTGTCTGAAAGGAAACTGTCAATGACAATATTAAGCAAGTCAAATTATGGGAGGCAGTCAGATGTCATTCGAAGAATTCTCACACATGATGAAGAGATTTTCAAGCTAATTATTTTGAATAGTAATTGACATAATTCATTAAATTTACTTTTTTCAATCATCCTAATTATCACAATCTTTTACATATAATTTGAAATTCAAATTTATAATAATTTATTAATATTGAATAACTTTATTAAAAAAGTTAAAGATTTACTTCCTTTTCTGCTTTGAAATTTATTTTATATATATATATATATATATATATATATATAGATATATACCATTTATCCTTTAAAAAAGAACGAATTAGCAGTTTTAATTTTCTAATTTTAATTAGTTATAATATTCTTATCTAGTGGTTGCTCGGTATTAAATAATGCTCGAGATAATAGTTCTATCTGTGTAAACAATTCAATTAAATAAAGTGATTGATGTTAATGGTAGTGATAAATCAATTAATTGCATAGTTAATTTTAGAATTGTATAGTTATGCATATTAATGGATGATTTATTAAATTCTAAAACCAATCGAAATGTAAATCTGTATTAGATAATCTGCAATAAACAACTTGACAAGTAAAGTTGAAGTTATGCAATGCTCCTTTCTGAATACTTATAACAATGTATAGTATATGATAAAATAAAAATTGACAACATTCAAGTAGTTGATTACTCATTTTAAATTGAAATTCATTTAAACCTATAAGTAACATAAACTTATAAATAATAAAATTGATATTGGTTAATGAAGAAAGCTCAAATGACTAAGAATATGTGGAGATGTATTGAAAAGTCTTGCTTAACTTCTCTTAAAATACCCATTCTTTGCCTGTCCATGTCATATCATACTCAATTTTGTCTTAGTATATTTCTTTTATTTTATTCTCAATTCTTATAACTTTTAATTAACTGCAATTATAAGCAGTTATTTTAAGCATATATTTACTTAATATTTGTTACTGCTTTCAATCTGCAGTAAATCATATCTTATTCACAGCCACTCTATTCAGCATTTATTAGCATGTAAATAAGAAATTGAATTAAATATAGTATACGCAGATATTTATTCAAAATGTATTACTTATATTCCTTATAAATGCATAATAAATATTAATTAAAAGTAGAGGAATATTGACATTAGTTTAACAACACGAATCTACTTCTAGCAGATGGCTCACAACTTTAATATCTTGCAAAGACAGTCTATTGCATGCTACTGCAGCAAGTGGTAGCATTCAAAAATAGCGAGTCTACACTCATCAAGTTTGAAGATATGACACAGCTATTACGAAATATTGCTGATAAGAGTTTAAGACAAACACACTTCTTCGATGATAATTTGCTGTTAATGATTGTATGAGGACTGTATGATTCGGAAAGAATATAATTCTGTCATTTTGTGTATATTTAATCGTGGTTTAGAGTTTTAATTATTTTAATAAATATCTTCAGTGAGGTTTTATTGTAATATGTAGACAATATAATTATAATTAATTATATTATATTTCAACTATTTAAATGTTGAATGCATGATTTCAGTATGGATTTAACAGTGGAGTTACTAGCCAGCATATTAGAGTAAGTCTAACATCACTCACCCTCAGTTAACAAAGAAGTAGCCATTGATTCGCCAATCACAGCTTTGAAATTAAGGTGAATTCCCAAGGCTAAAGTAAGCTTGTTTCGTAACCAAGTTGAAACGCTTAAATTATGAACTCTGCAACTCAATCAACAGTTCTGATAATATCTGCAATTAAATGGGATGTTGTATTATAATAAATATACATGATAGATCACGGGATACTCTGCTTATTTCAATGAATACTGCATTTATCTTTAGGTTGCTTGATTCTAATATTGTTGTCATTAAGTTTAAATTAAATGATTTGAATACATGAATTCATAATTTAATTGAATGGAGTAATAAAACTTATTACTACTTATTAATTTCATGAATTAATTACTCTTCACATTATATTTTCAATAAGTTATTATATATCTTGCGACTCCAACAATAATTAAGTAATATGCAAGAATATAAAGAAATGCTGAACAACTTGAATAGATACATTTTAAACCACTATGAAATGACTCTAAGCACTAATTAATCTGTGAGTATCTTCAGCATGATTCAATTTTTCGAGCTTATCGTTGACTTTCATCAAAACCAAAATGTATTTATTTGACTGATTTTTCATTCTGCTCTAGGACTTAACTATGATTATAAGATATTTAAAATAACCATTATAAAATTATAAATAAATTTATTGATTTAAAAAACATTCATATTTACTGTAGTATTCTTAGCTATATCAATTAGTCAAGTGTGCTCCTGCTAGAAATATTTTAGGTGAGTTTTATTCAAATTATAGTGAAATATATAATAAAATGTGGGAAAATAATCATTCAATTTAATTTAAACAAACGATTTACACAAATATTATTAAATTTTTTAAATGATAAATAAGCTCATGACATTTTTTATTAATTAAAGTAAATAACAGACATATGATAAAGTAATTGTGAAGAATAAGATAATTATATTATCTTAAGATAAAAATTGAAATAGTTATAGAAAATTAAAATTTTAAATGAAAAGTATATACTATATTATTAAATTTAGATGAATAACAATAAGAATTAAATAAAAATACAAACGTCTTATGTGATAATTTGATTTCCTATTAAAGCTTTAATTACCATAATCGATAAACTCTACTTTCGTCATGTTCATTCGATGATTGTAAAGTAATGATTGGTAAGCTAATCAATCGAATACGAACTCAAGTTCTCATTATGTTTGCTGGTTCTCCTGTCAAGTTGATTGTGGATTTGCATGGAGTAACTTAATCCTTCATTTCATTTCATTCTTTTTATTGTTTATCCCCTTGCTTTCATTTATCTTATCTTGTCTTCTGAAGTTACTGGAACCTCTTCTTGTTTTCCGTTCTACAACCTTGATTTATTCATCACTTAGATGCCAGTCTCAACATTAGATTTTAAACATATTTAGAATTCCATCATTTCAACGTAAATGGGAAATAAACACAGCAAACGCAGCCAGATAAGGGTATCACTCTCTGCATTAAAAGCTGTCTCACGATTGAAATGTCCGATTCCGGCATATGCTGTAGGAGCCAAGATAATCAATCATCATCATTTCTCAAAAGACACTTTGACATTTGCCCAGGCATTTTTCTATCTAAGCGCTTGCTGTTGATTGCTCATGTGCTACTTTCATATTGATGGTTTTGTCAAGTAGCAATGTTGCCTTTTTACTAAATAATAGGAATCTTTCTTCCATATAGCAATGTTTGATTCCTAAGAAGAATCTACTTCTATTTATAGAAAATCAATTTAGATTTAAAAATCCTCTTTATAATATTTTAAAGGATTCGTGAAACGCTTTTTTGTTTACTATTGACACGCTTGCATCTCGTTTGATACTATACCAACTAAAACTTATACTTCAGAGCTCCTTTCTGAATAATTTTCATTAAGAAGAGTAGGATCAGTTACAAAAAGACCTGAAGTTGATCATTTCTTAGGCAGTATTATATACAAGACCTAGTCACTATTACTCCTTCAGTCTTTGCTTCTAAGAGAATTGTTGTTTTAGGCTTATTGACAAACATCTTCAAGTGTTATTCAAAATATTTTATATAATTAAACAGACTAATAAAAAAATTAAAATATATACATGAGCAAAAGATATCATGAAATTCAATATTTATTTAATAGAAGTCGTACTTGAGTTAACTGGCAGTGGTCTAAAATACTCTACTTCAAAGAGCAACTCAAAAACAAGAATAAAACATATCATATGGACAGATGGCAGAAGATATTATGATTATCAAAAAGAAAATGAAACTTTTATATTTTATATTAAATATTATAATAGTTATGTACTTTTCAAATTCTTCAGTCATAATTACAAGTGAGATCATATTAATTGAATATATGTTTAGACATGAGGTTATGATTGCATTTGTGTGAGGATTGGCATCAGGATGATTTGGTTTTAATGGTGAAGCTATCCACTGCCCAGTTTTTTAAATCAAGGAACCTTCTTCATCCCCCACTTATACTGAAATATGATAATTCTCTTCTCAGCTATTGCTAGATGCATCGTTTACAGTATTCATGAATAGCACATCTAAGCTTTTGATGGTTGTGTTTGGCGCTATGAACACTTTAAAGTGAGATAGAAATAAATAAAATAGGAAGTCAGTCACTAACTGTTGTTATATTGGCAGGTTACTTTCAGCTAGAAAGTTCTAGATTTTTAACTTTCAGACACATTGAGCTCAAGACAAGTTTTATTAAGTAATACATGCTATAAAACATTTGGAATATCAGTTATTACAACTAAAGAGATCAAGCACATTAATAATGAAATTGAAGAAATAATTGGTAAACTCAGAACTGATTTGGTATAGTTAGATTTATATGAATTATTCTTTTCACTTTAATATAATAATCTTTTACTCTAAGTTAAGTAATTTAAAAAATAAATAATAATTTCCTCAAATTAATGAACATACATTCATGTATACAAGTATTATTTCCAAAAATTCTGTCGCAATCAAAATATATTGTGTCTTTGATTGCATTCTCAAGTTGAGAATTTCATTAAAAACTAAAACATAAACATTTCTCATTTTATCAATTAATTTTGAGTTTATAAATATTCTCAAAATAAAAACTTAATCAATTGCACAGATGTGCCGAGTGAATAAATTAATAGAATGATATCTACTAAAAGGAAATCACAAATACTAAAACAATAAAAAAATGAATGCAATAAAATAGTTTTATTCACAATGTTTCAATTTAATAATTATAAATAATTAAAAACTAAAGAAAATTATAACTTTAAAACTGTAGGTATTGCAAGAAAATTAAAACAACTTTTAGGTTAAAATTTAATATAAGCAATTGAATTTGTTTGAATATTTAATAATATTATTGCCTTTAATATATAGTTGTTTGTAAAACCCCATAGATCAATTAAGACATGATAATTGGAGTTAAGAACAATTAATTAGAAAATAATTAACTATTGGCCGAAAATAAAAATAATTAGTGTAAAATCAAATTTGCACACCCTGATTGGATTATTTTATAAGGACAATTAATAGAGCCAATAGTTTTAATAATTAGCCCAAAAATTATAATTATACGCCAATTATTATTAATTCTTAATTTAATTGTTCTTAACTCCAATCTTAGTGTCTTAATTGATCTATGGGGTTTTATAATTGCTGATAGAATCTTTTATTAAGTGTTAACAGTTTAAGTAAAACATATAAGTTCCCTCATAAAATATTAAATTTTTGCCAGATTTCTAGCCTCATTTAGTGTTTAGTCGGCAATGCTTATGATTAGTAACTCCTATTCATTTAGTCTCTGGTATCATGCTTGCACTTTCATTCTCACTTATCTCTCAATCTCATATTAAAACTATCTCATTGGCTTATACCCTAGTATTAATTTTCGTGCTTTAACTAATAATCATCTTTGGGTTTTAATAATTTGTCCTTCTAACTTACTCAAGTTGAGATAAATATTTTGACTCCATTTATTTATCTCACTTACATATAAGGTCAGCTATTTTTGCTAAATCTTGGGTTCTATTTTAATATCCTTCTGAAAATAATAAGAAAACTTCTTCAAATTATTAAGTAGTATTTTAGTTGTTTCTTTTACACTATTGATTAAGCATAAATTTATGTAAAATAAGCAAATTTTATAAATAAATGTTTTTTATTATTCATATTGAAAGATAGTTTAATAATAATAGGTGACATAATTATTCATATAATGCCAAAAAATTAAATTCACACAAATATTGTCAAAAAGGTAAGTATTTTTACAATTCTCAAATGAAATGTATTTTATTATAAATAATAATTATAAAATCATGGAAATTTAAGTTATGTTTTGTTTTATTAAAATTGAATGTATGTCAATCTAATAACTTCTATCAATAATTATAATGAATTCCAAAAAAAATTCTGTTTATTTTATATTCTAACCTTAAAATAATCGTAAATCAAATAATTAAGGCTTTTATAATTTAACAATACTTTTAATGCAAGATTAAGAAGATAATTTAAATAAATTTGATATATTAATTTATTATTCTCATCATACTGCCAACATTAATCAAAGGTTAATTGATATATTAACACAAATTAAAGATAAAATATACAACTGGAGATAGTTTTTACTATGTTAATTAAACTTGGGTCAAGTAGAAAACAGATATCCCTTTGTGTCATATTTACAAACCTAAAAATATATCGATTGTTCTTAGTACAAATAGATTATTATTGATTATAATAGGATTATAATTGGATTTTATAGTATAGTCTTTAGTTTCTGCATTAATTAAACATTTCAAACATCTTGATAATTATGATGCCAAACCAATCTTACTATCTGATAATATGTAGTCGATACTATTTACTGCGCCCTCTGTTCATATCACTTCGCTCAATTTCTTCCACTCTGTTAAGTTTAAATTATGTTTACTTTCATAATTACTATCTTCTTCTACTTTATTGTTATTCTTAACTTTCCCATTTTAATATATGGTATAACATGATTTATATAACTGCCTCTAAATCCATTCTTTTTATTAGAAATTTACTCATGACTTTCCAATAAATTAAATGCTAAATTATTATTAAAAAGAAGAGCAAATTTGTCTATTCATTATATTGTTTATGTCTGATTTGGTTATAATTTAATTTACACCATTTTATTCTAATTATTGTTAAGGTAGAATTTTTGAGAGTAGAGTAGAAATTTAAAATTTTAAGTTAAAAATAATATGCACTTTAATAGTTGATCTGTTGAAAATATCAAATCTAATTCCCAACCAAGACGATACCATCTCTAATATTGTAGTTGCGAGCGAATATTTCAAGGATGAAACCTCCGGGGCATAAGCTTTCAGCTAAAGCGTACTATTTATCAGGTTTCTGTGAGACATTTCTTATTGGAGCTGCAACAACATTTGGAACTTTAAACCCATCCTTTCTGATTTAGTAATTACCAATACCAATAATGAAAGCCTTTATAGGCATGTCTCGTTGTATACCCATTTCCTGATCTAACTTAACCATCTTATGTTGTCTTTGTCCAAATGAACTCATCTACATACCTATACAATAATTATTAAATAGGAATAAAAACTTACGTATAGCCTAACTTCTTGATCTTATTGAGCACAATTTCTTATTTCGCATTCACTACCCAAATTATAACAAACCCATCTTTCTGAATAAAGTGAAAAGGTATCTAAATTCTATTTATCTTTGAGCAATGGGTATGAAGGCTTGTACCTTTTTTTGGCTTTCATATCAAAGTTATCCAGGCTGAATCAATAATTATTACATCAAAAAGCTTTCCTCCAAATCTAATCTGTGCTCTGTGGATTTCCTTCCATAATTCTTAATGCTGTATATCTGCGATGATTGGAAATGATTTTTTGTTTGATAATTTCTGAATTATATTTAACACTCTAATCTAATTTGCTGATAATTTTGGTAGCTCCTTTTAATCTTCATTGAGTTTTAATTCTTGATTACTTTAATAATTATTTTTCTTCTAAACTTGAAAAAGAATCGATGACTGTCCAAAAGTAATATCATCCTTGTCTAATTTTATATCTTATATACCTTGGGTTATTTTGCTTACTGAATTGAACGAAAGAGTTTTCTGCATGTTTACGTAGTATTCTGGTTTAAGCCTCAAATCATCTAAAATTTCTGGGAACTTAAATTACTCTGTATTATCTTTAATGTTATTTTTGTCATCTGCCACTTTGATATATTGGTTGTACAAATCTCCAGGAAGTATTTGTTTTTGAAGTAAAAGTATTACAGGGCAATTATTGAATTTTTCAAAGAATGGATCTGATTTGAATTCATTTAAGTATCTTTAATATTTTTCATTGATGTACTGTTATACTAACTCAATGCTTAATTCATCCTCTTTTAGATTTAAAATATTTTCCTTATATGATTATTGTTGTGATTTGTGTTCATCCTTAAATTATTCAAGTAAGTCATCCTAATCCATTTTTAATAAATCTTTTAATTCATTTTCAAGTTAAACTTCCATCTCTATTTATGATTGATTAGCATCTCGATGCTTGAACATATCATTAATAAAAGTTTTGGAAAATTTATAATTGCATATTCTTTGGTATATATTAAGCTCATCATCAGTAATGAATGCTAATTTTTGAAAGTTTTGATTTGAATTTTATACTATAATTGCACTATTTTGGAATTTTTCTCTAATTTTCCTCATCACTTCCTTGTCTGGCTTTTCGTGGTGTCGAGAATCATGTCATGATTTATTTTTGTAAGCTAAAAAAGAATGCTTGTAGTTTCTAATCAAATGGCATTCGAGACAGAGAATATTGGCTGAATGTAGGGTTTTAAGCTTTTTTTAGTTTCCTTCCTTATCATTTTGCTTTTAGAAGTTAACATTTTTCTAAATAAATTATTTTTTTTTATCTCTCACATTTTCTCAAGAAATACTCAGAGATATCAAACCATCGAATTAAATATTCAATAATTTGAGTTTTTCTTTGAAGCCATGATGCTAATGCAATATTTTTATTGATTTGTAAGCTTTCAAATTTTTATTCAGGAAATTATGGTTTATTTTAAATTATTGCTTCTCATTTTAATATGATCATCATTTTTCAAATATTTTCCCAATACTTTAGTTTTTGTTTTGTTATTCTTCGATGGATTGAAACAAAATTTATTATTTTTATTATACTCATATTATTGTATAGCTGTAAATGCGTGTTTCAACCATAATTGATCCGACTGTTTCACATTTCTAAGCAAATTTAATTTCTATTGATCTACTTGATTAAAATGTGAGCCTTCTAATAATAAGTGTTGAATTTTTTGTTAATTTTTAATTGGCAAGCCATTTTCCTAAAAAAAAAGTAGATTCTTAAACTGTTTCAATGAAGATTGTTGGAGTTAAGCAAGTAATGAAAGCTGCTAGGGAAAGTACACATAAGCTACTATCATAGTATCATAGTAATTAAAAACTTAATTTCTAACACTAATGTGAAGTTTATTGCAAGTGTGAATGAACTAAGTTGACATAAGTGGATGTCTGAAGTCTATTGAAAACCAATGCAATTAAAAGCTTTCTAACAATTTCACTGTTTTTGATGCTTCTAAAACAATAAATTTGAAAGATCTATCGATAATTATTGCATGTAAATGTCAAAATTTGGGATTAAGACATAAACAAGTTTTTGTTTGTGATAGTAATTGTAGATTTTCAGAGGTTAGCTGGTATATTTATCAAACTCAAATGTCATAAAATGATAATTTTAGCTGTTTATTAAAAGGATTAAGCATTGTTTGAGCATCTTAGAGTACGTCTTTTGTGACATTAGATTATAGATTTGAAAATATTATTAAAATGTTCAAGTTTTTAATGTTGTAATTATCTTTAAAATTAAGGCCCGAATTAAATAGGTGAAACTATTGTCATATACTGTGCTCAAGATTATACCTTTTCGTTGACTTACATTTTTATGTATTCAAGAACTCTGATTCTCCGAGACCTGCAAGACCTCCGAGACCTCCTAGAATTGCAAGACCTGCAAGACCTCCGAAACCTCCACTTACTATAATTCGTCAGTTGTTTATATTAAAAAAATATTTTGCCAAAGACCTGAAGTTGGGCATTATTCAGTCGTAATCTTAAAGCTTATCACCTGAATACTTGAGAGTCATTGAGGCTTTACAAGAATGTTATTAATTTAAATTCTATGATTCATAGAAATTAGACCTTATAAGCTTAAATGTAGTACTTTAAATCAAGACTTTGAAGAGTTGAAAGAATGCTTTTGCCAAAAAGTGTGCTTAATAGCCTAACTATAAACTTTAAGAATTTAACGATCCTTTATAAAATAAGTGAAATGTAACCAATTTATTAGCTTTTATCTAACTCCGACACCTATTATATAAATTACTAATCTACAAGTATAAAGCGCGAATAAAGACCATAACTACTAACATAACTGCTATTTTACTATTAATATCAACCTCTTGTTTGTTAGAAAGATTTAAATTTTCTTAGTGATAACTCTAGCTTAATCATCCTAAATTTATTGTGTTTGTTTTTATTAAATTTGGATTTGTTCAAATATCTCAATTTCTACCAAATTCTTAAATTTTGCAGCATATATAATCGAAAACGTAAGGAAATCTACTATAAAAAAGCTTGTAGCACCATGCATAATTTTTTAAAAAAGAATTGGTGTTAATTTTTCAATTGAACATGGACCTAAGGTTCTCTTTAAATTACGATTGAAGGATTTTATGATTATTCTTCTTACTGCTGTTGTAAAATAAGTTGTAAGTTTTCTTTTTTAATAAAGGCAAACAGGTTCTCAACAGAAGCAAAGTCAAATTAGTAAGGGCCTAAAACGAACATAATTATTTTGAGCCTGGTGAGCTTTTTTATCAGGTAGTTTTTCCTATGATATGAAGCATTGTCAAGCATAAGAACATCGTTTTCACGCCATTAAGGGTTTTATCTTTCTAGGGCTTGTATGAGTTGGAGTATAAAGAAATAGACTCCTACACTATTATTCTTCCCTTTAAAAAGTTGGAGGTAAACTCTCCTATCACTACAAAGAGCAGCAATAACAAATCTGTTGATATCGCTTTGAATAGGTGCAGAATAACTATTAAAACTTTGGAGCCCAGGCTCTCTCATTTTTGCTAAATTATATTGAGCTTTCGTCAATATTAAAAAGAATTTTCCCATAACTTAGCAGTCTTACATAGTGAATTGCTGCATGAGCTCTCTGGATAATACTTTCTGATGCAACAGACCTCTGACTTAAATAGGATACTTTCTTTGGGAGCATATTAAGAGCCTTTCTCAAAAATTTTCGAATTTGCTAGGTCTTAAATTTTACTCCCATTTATTCCTACAGATAACTTTGAATTGAGGCTGGTTTCATCAATTAGTGTCCATTTTTTATAAATTTGAAGATAAGTTTTTGAGCTTAACAGCTCAACCCGAACCTTTTCTTTTAGTCCACACATTAGCTTTGCGTTATCTCGTTTAACCTTAAATTTTTGATTGTCCTTGCTTAGCAAATTGACAATCTATACTAGCTCTTTAGCGCATTCAAAGTTAGTTTATTCTCTTTGAGCATCAAACTTGAGCTTTACAGGTTATACCACGATTTAAAACTCAATTTAATTTTTCTCCAGGCTAATGGGAAATGTTTCTAGAAATCAGTGATGTCATCATTAGTAGGACAACTTATATTGAGAGTTATTTACCCAAATTTTTTATGAATCATTTAATAAAAGATGACATTTTAGCATTTAATCCATTGTCAGCTATTTGGATAAACTCATTGATTTAAGCTTTGTCTGGAAATTTTGTCCAAAGTTCACCGATAGCTCCAACCATCTATTCAATCAATCTTTGATTTAAACTTGACCCATCGTTGGTTAAAAAAGTTTCATCTAAAGCATCAGCTATGGGATCATAAATTTTAAAATCGTATTCATTATTCTTAAGAATTGTTTGCTAATTCTATTCTAGTAAATTCAAATTTTGAGAATCAAGATTGAAGCAGTTCAAATCCACTACCTCATGCTCTTAGATATCAACAAAATTGCAATATGTAATATTGTAATCGATATTTACTAAGGGTTCCCCAGTTTCAATTACTTATTAATTATCAATCTAAACTTAATTTACTTGTCCCCCAAGAAAATGACGAAGGTCACTCTATCTTAGTTTCTCCATATTTAGTATGAATTAATTTTAATAATTAATTAAAAGTTTTAAACATAAAATGATTATTTTATAAATAATTCCTTTCATGGAAAAACTATATCTTTCATGACGAAGATGATTCACTTCTAAGCCCAAGAATTATTTCTTAAGGAATATTACTTCAACTTCGATGTTATTTATTTATAAATTTAATATTAAATAGGGAGGTATCCAACTTAACCATGAACTCAATAGTAAATGTTCATTAGCTCAGGGATAAGATTGGAAACAAGAAGGAGCACTACGACTTCTTAGTCCAAGAATGCGGAGCTTATCTTCCCAAACTTCAATGCACGAACGTGTACTTTCTTCGGTCTATCCTTAATGGAGAAAAAGAGGTAAAGTACTAATTATAAAAAAAACTATTAGCATTTGAAAAGGGCAGATGTGATTGTTGCTGCCGTTTCACAGATAGAAGGCTTGACAGTCAAAACCCCAACCCCTTAGTGAGGTTTATAAGTGCTTTGATTTGTAGGGTATAGTTGGGGTCTTATTGGGGTTAGTAGAGAAAACGCAGGTTTATATGATATTAATGAATATTAAAAGAGTATTAGTGTATTTAATACAAACAAATTTTATCTGCTTATCTTTGTGATACCTCTTGAATATTGCAGTCTGTAGTTGTTCTAGTATATCATATAATGATTATCGTGGATATGCTGGAGCTTTTTACGATGACCATCTCAACTATCTTCTTAATTTCATTACATATTTCATCTTGCTTTATATGTTTAGCAGCCAAACTTATTGATTATTTCTCATGTTTTGTTCCAAAGTATGACATACTTTCCATATCGCACTCTAAGATAATTGCAAATACCGCCCAAACATCCCATTATACACAGCCATTTGTCCATTTCTATCTTATAGGGAAGTATCCTGGAGTGCCTAAAACCTTAGCTAAAGTCACTATCTCTTGTCTTATTACTCTGTTGAAATCTATGACTACTACTTCTAAAGGGCAGAGATTTAGCATTACATTTTCTGGCTTCAAATCTCTATGAACAAACCCTAGATCATGGAGCTCTTTCACACCCTTAGTCATATCTGTGAGTATCTTATTCAAATCATCAGGACATCTATTATGGTAGAGATACTCTCTTAGAGTCATTTCAAACTTCATTAGTCTCAAAGCAATAAAACCATGACCAAGTATAACTCCGTCGAGCTAAGCTAAGTTCTTGCATTATCTTTTCTAAGCCTCTCTCATACTATGTATTCATTTGCAAACTCATTTTAATATTGCTCGTTCCTAATAAGATACTTGAATGGATAAACCTTGTAAGCGAATTCATCAACAACTATAAGTTTAACCTTGTTAGGTACGTCAATATTCAAATAGTTTTCAATAAAGCTGCTTATGTCGACTGCATTTAATGCAGGTATATACATTGCCCTCTCTTATAAGCATGCTATATACACACCATTTGCTGGATGGTTCATTGACTCAAACCGCTTCTATCGCTTAAATCTCTCCTACTGTTCTAATTGTGAATCAAGAGAGTTATTTTTTCTTTTAGCAGGTACAAGCTTTTAAGTTTCCTCATCTTTAATCAGGAATTCGCTTAAATGATGATTTTGCATATGTCTCTTTACTTTAGCTGAGTGAGTATAAGACTTCATGCAGGTAGTGCATTAATATCTACCATCTACTTTATCATGCTTGAAGTAGATCTTAGCTCTACCAGATTGTACCTCTTTGATGTGTCTCTTCAAGCTAGACTCAGTTGAGAAATATTTTTAGCAGTCTTCACATTAAAATGTTTTAATTGTTTCTATTAGTTGCTGTTCCTTATCTCCCTCAACCAATTCAACTTATGTTTAAACTCCTATCTCTGCACTCTACTTCTTGCTTTAAACTTAAATTTTAAAGACCTCAGCTTCAAACTCTAAGAGCTCTTAGCTCTACCTCCTTTTCACTATAAATTACTTCTGGTTTCTTGGAAGAGCCAAAGTTTAGCAATGATTAACCTGTTCCAAGAGAAACTGCCTTACGATTTAAGTTAGCCGCCATGTTTAAATTCAAATTTAAATTTCTATTATTAATAAGTAAAAACCTCACTGGCTATACTAACTTTGGATAGGAGCTAGCACTGCAACAACTATGCTTGATTCTTAGGTGTTAA
>ARYC01020908.1:0-18668 GCA_000711775.1 Oxytricha trifallax
CATCAAAGATGAATCCAGTTGTTACTTCGATAGATTAACTTACATTTTCAAAGAAAGATTCGATGTATTTATCATGAAAGTAATAGCATCATTTCATATATTACTATAAATTAATAACTAACTTACTGGCGGAGTTAAGATTTCATTCTCTGCACCAAGTGCTAATTCAGATGTCATAACAAAGTACTAAATTTTGATTAAGAAAAACAATAATCAATTCGCAGAAGAAACTACTCATTGTAATGGAGCTAGTGACAATATAAAAGACCAAATGTATTGTGTTGTGCCAATGAGTATCCTTATTGATCCACTCAAATTTGATCTTGATTTCCAAGACTTATTGTTAAATACAGAATTAAATTTACATATTAAAAGAAACGATCCTAATTTTTATCTATAAATAGTAGAAGCAAGTGTAAGTGCATACAATGTAAATGGGTGGAGTGAAGTGTCAGAGTTGAATGTAGTTGGAGCTACAGTAAGAATCATTCCAGATGTCATGGCAATTCCTTAAAGAGGAGCACTTACCACTCAATAATAAATTCATGTAACATGGACTGCACTAACGACTGTATCTGCAACAGGAGATTCTCCAATTCTTTCTTACAACTTGCAATTGTACAAATAATTATCTTAATAACAAATATAAAGTTACTAAAGAGTAATCTTTTAAATCCATTCTACATTTTTGTGAATGGGATGCTAACACCGCAAACGTAACTTGGACAAGCTTAATAGGGTATTCCTCGCCATCAACTGCTCTTTAATTTATAGTGCATTAAGGCATAGTAGCAGGCGCTAAATATCTGTTCAAGGTTCGTGCTATGAACATCTATGGCTATGGAGAATTCTCTACAGAGTTTGAGATAGAAGCTTCTGGGGTACCAAGCCAAACTGCCATTCCAAAAGTAGAAGCAGATGGTCTAGATGTTAAGATTTCTTGGGTAAGACCAGCTCTAAACTCTTCACCCTTAAAGAGCTACAAAGTCTTTATAAGAAACAGCACAGGGCATTTCGTGGAAGATACTACAGTTTGTGATGGATCAGTCACTGCCATCAAGAACTAATAGTATTGTAAGGTTTCATTCCTTACACTTAGAGATGTTACAAAGTACAATCTTGTGGGTGGTACATTAGTCCAAGCTATGGTTTAAACTGAAAACCTAAATGGGCTTGGAGAAATATCTGAACCTAACTCTAAAGGTGCTATAATTAATTCAATTGTAAAGTAAATTAAGATGAGAATAGCTATAGTGTTTAAACTGAACCTGGTAAGATGACAGCACCAGTTAAAATATATTAATATAATGTTAAGATTATTAATATTACTTTAACTTTAAGAACTCCATATCAAGCACTACATAAATTAGAGTTGACTGGGCTCCTTTGACATCAACTACCGGTGGATCTCCAATTCTCTCCTATATGTTAGAATGGGACAAAGGCAATAATGATTGGGAGCCACTTCAAGGTCAAGTAGGTTCATACTCAACAGCACTCTTCTTATTAAGATAAACTGGAATATCTCCTGGAGCGCCTTATAAGTTCAGACTTACTGCCATCAATCATTATTAAACAACTTTTTATAAAAAAATGCTCCAACTTTAGAGCAAATCTATCAATCATAACTTGGTTTATTAAATGTTTAAAAATCTTCATGGTCCAGGAGTAACCTCAGAAGTAACTTAGATACTAGCTTCTGGAGTACCAGCTGCTCCTCTACCACCAGTAACCTCTTTAAACAATGATCTTGTAAGAATAACTTGGCAGCTTCCCTTCAACAACTATGAATCAATAAACTAGTACAAGATCACTATCAGACAATCAAATGGTGACTACACTGAGCAATTGTACTACTGTGATGGTGCGAACTTAATTATCATGGGACAACGATTCTGCGAGATACCCATGAGAATATTCACTGCCAATCCTTACAATCTTAATAGAATATTACATTATTCTTATTCAAGGACATAGGGTTATATGTAAATTAAACAATCTTACCGCTAACACAATTATAAAAGCATAAGTTCAAGCTAGAAATAGCATAGGATGGGGTGATCCTTCAGCAGAGAGCAGTGGAGCTGTCATAGCTCAAACTATTCCCAAGTAAATGCCTCTTGTTGAAAGAGATTATTTATTTAATATTAACTCAAAATTTAATAAACTAAGAAAAAAGGAAAATATGCTAAGTTATTATAAATTAAACATAAAGTTAGTTTGAAGTAAACTATAGTAATAATATTTAATTCTTCTAAGAAATAGATTTCCAATTATATCATTTTAGATTTCCAAAAGTATGTTAATTTAATCAAGAGATTTTATGATTTAGTTCACAATCATTTTACTAAAAAAATATAATCCAATTTAGTTGAGACTATCTCAATCTGATTTATTTATATGTCATTAAAAGGATAATTAATTAAGTCAACATATCATAAATTAAAGCAGATAATGAGAAAAAAAGTATTTTATTAAATTAGGAGTTAAAGCTTAAAATAATAACAATAAAGACGATATATATAATTTAACATAATAAAATAAATATTTGGATTTAAATTTCCCAATAAATAACATATTTAGCAATAATTTTTGGTTATTCTCTATAATTTCTTTTCAGAATGAATTGATTTTGAATATATAATTGAGATGATGATTTAACCACAACCAGTCAAATAACAGTCAAGTGGAGTGAACCTTCATTGGCAAATAGCGGGTACTCTGCCATTACTTCTTATAACTTGCAATTTGATTCTGGTACTATTGAAAAATTAATTTATAGACATTTATTGAATTTAAAAGTTATGCTCATAAAATTATTTTTAAAACCTAACTAAGTTTAGTAATAATGGGAATGCTTGATTGAATTATCAGGTAGAGCTGTAAAATTTTACTTGCTTACATTCAAGGTTTCAACTGACATTATAGCTGGTCGCACTTATCAATTTAGAATACGAGCCAAGAACATGTGGGGATGGGGAGACTACTCAACGTCAAAGAGTGTTAAAGCAGCTACTAAGCCAGCTCAAATGAATGCGCCAACAACTTCAATCGATCCTACAACTGGTGGAGTAAAGATTCAATGGGTTGCTCCTAATAATAATGCTGAACTCATTACATCCTATAAGATCGTGATTCTAGATGATGATTTAACGACACCAACTTATAGATAGACATCCTACTGTAACGGTGCAAGTGTATAAGTCCTCAGTGACCTCAAATGTATAGTACCAATGAGTGTCCTGATTGATAATCCCTACTACTTAGACTATGGTGATTTAGTCAAAGTTAAAGTAAGTGCAATTAATGCATATGGAGAGAGTGATATCTCATTGAGCAACACTGTTGGTGCCACTATAAAAGTAGTTCCAAGTGAAATTACATAAATTTCTAGAGGAGAAGAAACTACAACAAAACAAATTGAAGTCAAGTGGACCCCATTGACAACTGACAGTTAAATGGGTGGTTCTGCCATAACAAGTTATCACTTGCAATGGGATTATGGAACTAACGAAGGAGATTGGTAAGATCTAGTTGGTTTCAACTCTAACTACTAATCAACATCTTACATCTTAACTTCTGGAGTATTATTGAATTTCAAAGTAAACTGTTTCCCAATATATACCATAAAAACCTGCTGTTTAAACAATACTTCCAAACAAGAAATACAATTTCAAAGTCAGAGGAAAGAATATCTATGGTTATGGAGATTACACAGATCCTTTCCCAATCTACACTAGATAAGAACCAGCTCAGGTAACAAACGTTGCAACTGAGAATGATGGTTTAGATGTATTGATTTCTTGGGATCAACCTTTCGACAACTATGAATTAATTACAGACTATTACATTTTGTTTAGAGATGTAAATGGAGAGTATCAAGATTACAATACAACATGCGATGGAATGAATGATTTGGATATTTTAAATGATTAAGAATGTAGTATACCATTAACAGTTTTCCGAGCTGCTCCCTTTTCTCTTACTTATGGAATGTTAATTGCAGCCAAAGTATCAGCTAAAAATATTTATGGATGGTCTTTAGGTTCTTAATCAAACGTAGATGGAGCTAGAATTCAAACTGTTCCTACTAAAGTATCCTAGCCAATAAACATAGCTCTCTAGTCATCTAACACTTAAATTACTGTTACTTGGAGTGCACTCACAACTCTTGCATAGAAAGGAGGTGATGTAGTTATTAATTCATACAACTTACAGTACAAAGCTGGACCAGACTTTTCAACACCAATATGGAAAGATGTACAAGGTTAAGATGGTTCCTTTACAGATGCTACTACAGGTGCTTTAACTTCAGCAATTGTCGGTGGAACTGGCATCTAAGTAGGAACTCTCTATAGATTTAGAGTAGCAGCTTATAACATACATGGTTGGGGAACTTACAGCGATGAGCTTGAAATTATGGCTTCTAATGTGCCTTCTAAACCCGACCCTGTAATTGTCTCTATAGATAACCTATAATTTATTTAAGAGAATTAATTATCCATTCAAAAATTGCTTCTTATAAACGTAAGAATCAAATGGAATATTCCACTCAACACAAACTATGCTTCAATTACTGGATACAAAGTTTATATTAGGAAATAAGATAACTCTTATGTGGAAGATTTGACTTATTGCAATGGAATGGACTTGCTCATATTTTCTCAATTATATTGCTCCATACCTATGCAATACCTAAGAGAGCCCACTAAGTTCAATCTCACATAAACCTATAAACTTTTAATTATAACATGCTACCATGTTAATAATTTTATAAAAACATTTGATACAAAGATTTTAAGGTTACAATGAATTAATTCAAGCCCAAGTTAAAGCATACAACAAAAATGGATATAGTGAATTATCTGAACCAAATCCATCTGGTGCAGTAATCTAAATTGAACCTAAGTATAATTATAACAAAATTATTTAAAGGATTTATTGCAGTTATATAAAAATTTATCATAAATGGATCCAGTCTAAAAAGATTCTCTAACATCTCAATCATAGATTTAAGTTAAATGGACAGCCTTACTTACTGCTCCAAATAATGGAGGATCAACAGTTCTGAGTTATAATTTAATTTGGGATGCAGGCACTAATATTGGAATAAAATAAATTTTATTGATAATAATGTTTAAGTTTGTGAATGATAAGGCAAATTCTTTAATTTAGTATGCATTTTTATCATTTTTAATAGCTAAACTTGGACATCCTTGATCGGTCAAAGCACAAACTTCATATACACTAATTATACTGTAAGCAGTGGAGTCTTACCAGGGACAAACTACATGTTTAGAGTGTGTTATTGTAGAAATACATTTGATTTGGGAATATAATTATAATTAAATTAGTAAAATGTTAAATTATTGGCAGTTTATTTTCTGGATACCTAGACAATATGGTACATGTTTTAAAGAGAATTCAAAATTAGCTAAAATTTACTATTGGAGTTACCCTCTATCGCATTCCTGAAACGAAATAACTTCACTTTAATTATGTGTGATTTTTTCAAGGATGATTTAATGCCAAAATTAAAGTGAAATTTAATCTCGCCTTCAGGAATTCGATAAGAGGTACCTCAATAGTAAAGTTTAGCTAATTTTGAATTCTATTTAAAATAAACACCATATTTTCTATGTATCCAGAAATAACTGCCAATAATTTAACATTTTACTAATTTAATTATAATTATTTTCCCAAATCAAATGTATTCCTACAATTTAGATAATTTTTTTTGCCTATTTTACATTAACAAGAATATTATAAGTAATTTAAAGTATTAAGTCTATAAAAGTGCGTGCTCTTAACAAATGGGGATGGGGAAAATTCTCTGACATCATAACTGTATAAGCCTCGAGTACACCTGTTAAGATGGATCCACCTGTAACTTCAGTATCAAGTGTAAATGGTGATTTGATAATTCAGTGGAATGAACCTAACAACAGAAACAGTCCAATCGATAAATACATGATACTAATTAGAAACAAGCTAATGACTGATTGGCCCGAAGAATAACTTCATTGTGATGGTACTGATCCTGTCATTGTTATAATAAATAGTTTTGTTTGCTCTCTATTTCTCATTTCAAATTAAGTTATAGCAACCGCTATTGCACAATTCCGATGAGTGTATTAACTTCTGCTACATACAACTTGAAAAGAGGAGACCTGATAGTAGTTAAAGTTAGAGCCCATAATCTTAACGACTGGGGTGAATACTCAAATCCTAACTCATTTGGTGCATCGGTGAGGACTGAACCTGCCCAAATGATTAAGCCTGTGAGAGGTTCTCAAACTTCAGAGAATGAAGTACATGTGGTTTGGAGTGCGCAAACTACAGCAATTTAAACAGGTGACTCTCCAATACTTTCCTACAAATTAGAATGGGATCAAGGAAATGGTGGATGGTAAACTTTAATTGGCTTCCCAAGCAACTCCCTCTTGACTGAGTACATAGTGTCTACTGGAGTTAATGCAGGAGCTAAGTACCAATTTAGAGTCACTTCAAGAAACATATATGGCTTCGGCCTTCTGACATCAGAAATAGCTGATATATATGCCTCTGATGTTCCCGAGAGACCAGCTCCCTTATCTACTCTCAACCAAGGTGATTAGATTGAAGTTAGCTGGGAAGAACCTTATGATAATAGTGACTTTAATAATTAAAAAATTTGCTGATTTCGAGATTAATTGCTTAAAATATGAAATGTATTATATTATGTACTGGATTGTGGTAAAAGTAAAGTTAACTGATCTCTATTTATATTACATGAAGTTATTATTTAAACTTAGTGACACTATAATAGGTTATGAAGTGTAATTCAGAAAGTCAGATGGAACTTTCATAACAATATCCCAATGCAACGGTCTAGTAGCCCCTGCAAAAGATGATAAGGAATGTTTGATTGACATGAGCATCTTTACCAACCCTGCTACTTTCAATCTTTAACAAGGTGATTTCATAGTGGGTAGAGTTAAAGCCAAGAACAGCATAGAATTTGGAGACTACTCAGAAGTAAAAGAGCAAGGTGCCATTGTCAAAGTTATTCCTTACAAGATGAGTGCTCCATATTGTAAATTAGTATAAATGTTACTAAAATAGTAGATAGGGGGAGATTTTTTATTAGAATTAAGCGTATTTTAGGAATATCTTGGAACTGATATAGCTCTGGATTAATTAGAGATACTATGGCAATCATTAAGTGGTGTTTCAACTGGCTCTGATGACATTGATTCTTATCAACTAGATTTTGATAACAACACCATTATAAAATAAAGCATAAATATAGTCTACAATTATTCATTACAGTAATTAAAAAAAATTAAACCAATTAAGGAACATGGACACCCCTTGTAGGTTATGATAATGCTTTCTAATTAGTTACTTCTTTCGTAAAGAGTGATGCAGATAATAAAATTAAACTGTTTTATAACTTACAGTTTTTATTAAATCCCAATTATTTGACATTGATTTATTGTTTATATTATTACATTTAGATATAGTAGAAAACAAATAGTATTACTTTAGAGTACGTGCACATAATAACATAGGCTGGGGTGAATTCTCAGATCCAGTTGCTTTTATGACTTATACTTATCCAGACTAGCCAACAGCAGTTAAAACTTAAATCATCAACATGAATTTAAGAGTATCTTGGACTGCTCCTGATCCAAATTACAAGCCAATCGATGCTTACAAAATAGTCATTTAAAATATTGATACTACACTCGAGTATGAAGATATTGCTAGAATGATAATGCTTATTAAATATTTATATTAATTGTCTAAAGCAATAAATGTTAATCTTTGTATACTTATTGATTAAAGTTTAAATAATTCGCCTTTCTTCTTCCAATTTATGTTTATAGACTTTTTATAACTGTCATCGAACTTTTATAGGGAATATTAATGCGCATAATTATTATTTTAGAGATAAAAAATAACTGTTTATAGGTAAATAATTATAAGGATTATTTTTCAATTTTATTTTTATTAATATCACTTTTTAATTAAGATTATTGATTTAGAATTTCATTCTTAAAATCTCATATGTTAATACCATAAACTGCGATGGTTCCTCATCAATAATAATCTCTCAACTCTATTGTGAAATCCCACTGCAAAGACTAAGACTAGATCCCTTCTATCTATAGTATAATCAAGAAATTATAGCTAGAGTCAAAGCACATAACTTAAAAGATTGGGGAGATTACTCAGATTACAGTACAGTTAATCTGTAATTATATAAAAAGATAACAAATTTTAATTGTTAGGATAAACATTAACAAGTATTTAGTATTAATTAATTCAGTAAATGCACAAATGTAAACAGAACCAGCTAAAATGACATTACCAAAGAGAGACACAACAACGAATTCCAAACGTTTAGTTGTCTATTGGGACCCAGCATCAACACCCTTGTCTCAAGGCGGTGCTTCAATAACTTCCTACAACTTAATATGGGATGCTGGCACCTCAGGAGTTTCTTGGTTCTAAGTAATAGGTGATGATGCCTAGGGTGGAGGTCCCTTCACTGCCACCTAGTTTACTGTAACTTCAGGTGTTTCAATGGGACAAGACTACAGATTTAAGGTACGTGCATAGAACATGTGGGGATGGGGTTCATATTCAGATTATGGAACTATAAGAGCAAGTGAACCTCCTGCAAAAATGGAAGCACCTGTTACTACTCTAGACTCAGCTACAGGTGGAGTGAGGATATCGTGGACTTAACCACTTAACAATCAATTTTATTCATTTTATCGAATTATAGAATGGGCTTTTGATACTTAACCCCAATATTTTAACTAAACGGCAACACAATAACTCAATACAAAATTGAAATTCAAAGCAAACTATTAGGATGGTTCTCTACTAATTACTGTAATGGCGCAAACACTGCCATCGTGATAAATCGTTATTGTATTGTACCAATGAGCGAGTTTACATCAGCCTTATACTCTCTTGTCCTCGATGATATGATTTATGTATAAGTTACAGCTTATAATACTGTTGACTTTGGAGAATGGTCTTCCGTTAACGTTCTTGGAGAAAAAGTAAGAACTGTGCCAAAGAAGATGAGTGATCCACTGAGAGGTGAGGCCACTTCAACTAATAAAATGCATGTCAAGTGGAGTCCCAGTGAATATCCTAATAATGGAAACTCATAGATTCTTTCATATAATCTAGTTTGGGATGCAGGAACTGGCAATTACAAAACCTCAATAAACTACTCACTTAACTAGCAAATCAAATGAAATTTTTTAAAGTTTTTGTATCAACTTTATTACTCTTTATTTCTCAAATAATAGTAATTAAATATTTATTTAAGAATTATCTTTGCTTCTGCTTAAATTTTTCAAAGTTAAAAGTTAAGGTGTATCTAACTTATTATAAGTTGGTTTAATTATTTGATAAAAGTCACCCATATTATAGTTTTAAGTAATTTTCAAATATAACAATTGGTTTTTATTAATACAGTTTACATATGTTTTATCAGTATTTCTCTTATATATGTTTCTGGAATTTATAGCTTTAAACTAATATATATTTTAATTATCATTTCATTTTTTAAATAAAACTTATAGTTCAAATTATCATCTAGCTAAATTTTTGTAGCATTTTTTTAATATATAATTAAATTCTTGAATAGTTTGTTTTGGTTTTGAATGTAGCATAGGATTTAGTTGGAAACGCAGCTATATTTACGAACTTAACCTACACTATAACCACTGGAATCAGTGTTGGCATACCTTACACTTTCAAGATCAGAGCTAGAAATATCTATGGATGGGGTGAATTCTCAACGGCTATTCCTATCACAGCATCTGATAAGCCTGCTCAACCCATTATGATATTCTAAAAATAAACTCAATACTTATTCTTAATTTTGTAATCTTAGAATATTTCACATTTGCAATAACGACTTATTACAGTCCAATAAACCTTAAGAAAATAAGAATTGATTTCACACCTCCAGTATCAAATGGTGCACTTATCGAATTCTACGATATAAGAATTTAAGATTCTACAGGAAAAAATTACTTCCAAGAGCTTTCGAGCTGTAGCGGCTTAGATTCCACTGTCAAAGCTCAAACTTATTGTGATGTATAATAAGAGATTAATCAAATGCATAAATAAATAAACTTTCTTAGAGATTAGACTTTTAATATTATACTTGTCACGACTCTAAGAGGAGCACCATTTAACTTACAATAAGGAATGATTGTGAAGGCAATCATATCTGCTGAAAATTCGAATGGTATGGGATTATTCAGTCAAGTTAATATCGAAGGGGCAGCTATACAAACCGAACCAGGCTAAGTTCCATATTTCAGCTTTGATCCAGATCAAAGTGACTTGAATAATGTTTGGCTTACATGGAATGAACCTACTGATATTCTTACTGGAGGTTCAGATATAACCTAATACCTTATCTAGAAATTGAAAAATTGAAAATTTATTTTCAAAAAATGAAGAAATAAGCGCTTAAATAGAGAGATAGTATTTTTTTTGGATCTCCCTCGTCTCTTAATACTGAATAACTACTTATGGGACAACCACCATCGTCGCTTGGTTCAGACCAGAATAATTCTACACTAGTTTCTGTAACAGTACCTCTTATAGGTCTAGGAATATCAGTGGGTGCTACACAACTCCAAATTTTGTTCACTGGAGATGGATCACTTACACCAATTGCATTTTCAGCAATAACATAGAATCTATAAGGATTACCAACCTACAGTCCTGTAACTGTGGCTTAAAGAGTATTCTAACATAATTTCATTTACTCAATTAAAATGAATCCACTCGACAGTTTCCACTTTAGGTCTGCTTTTTCCATGCATCCATGAGTAGTATAGTAACCTGTAATGCATTCCTGCTGGAAGTTAAGGTGTTAGCAACTGGTAGCACATTTGAGTAAAAAATCTTTGTAAAATCCACAATAAAATGAATAATCAAGAATTTACTTACACTATTTTAATATTAATCTTTTTAAATCTAATTAAACACTACTCTATCTCGAAATTTTATAGACTTCGAGATAGAGTGCGATGGAGTATTATTATTTATTAAAATTACTAATATCTAAAAATAAATGGAATGTAGTTTTAAAATAATGAAATGTTAATTATTTATTTATTTAGATCTTACATTAAAATAAAAATTATTATTAAAATTAAGCAAAAAACTTTAAAATAATATACTTAGATGATTGAATTATACAAATTATGAATAACTTTAATTATTAAAAATAACTAACATTTCAATATTTTAAAACTACATTTCATTTATTTTCATATATTAGTAATTTAAATAAATAATAATACTCTATCGCACTATATCTCGAAGCCTATAAAATTTCGAGATAGAGTAGTTTTTAATTAGATTTAAAAAGATTAATATTATATTAAAATAGTGTAAGAAAATTCTTGATTATTTATTTTATTTTGGATTTTACAAAGATTTTTACTCATTGAATAGTTAAAGAAGTTCTTGAATTAGTTTACATTATTTAAGTTGGTATGAGTGGTGGATCTGGCTTGTCAGCTATTGGTATAAGAATAATACCACTCGCTTCTGATTCATCAATAATGTTGAAAGCTTTATAGTAGAACTGGTAAGACTTTCCTGCTGTCATTCCTTCAGCTACTATATTGAATGATGCTGTAAAAGCATTGCTGCTCCATGTGTAAGAAGTTGCTTTAACTATTTAAGGTGTTGAACCATCGGTGCCTAAGTTTCTCCAAAGCTCATAGTTATGAACTGCAGCACCTCCATTATCTCTAGTAGGGTATAGATAGAGCTCAAGAGTAGTTGAGGAAACTGACTTGACTTAAGGAGCTGGAGGAGCAGCTGGTTTTGATGCAGCAAGAATGTAAGTCTCATCTGAAAACTCACCCCATCCATGACAATTTCTTGCTCTGTACCTGAATCTGTAAGTTAAGCTTCTCGCTATTCCAATCCTAACTGTGAATGTAGGCATCAAAAATGGTTATACAAAGCCAACTAAAGAAGTAAAGAAGCCTCCAAGACCATCATCCATTTGTATCTCGAATGATCTTATATCACAACCCCCTTTTGAGATTGATGGGAAACTTGCAATGCTTACTGTGATTTAAGTATAAATCAGAGAAAAATTATCTAATGAGAGATATGCAAATTTGGAGGGGTGTGTATTTTTTAAAAATCAAACGCTTTAATTATAATCTAAATGAATTTATAATAATATTTATTATTTATTCGAAAGGTTGAAAATCTTTGAAGATTTCAAAGAGGAAATTATACTTGTTGTTTAGTATTTATATTTTAGGATAAATTGAAATAAGTTTAGAATAATTAAATTCATGAATAAAAACAATATGAATGCAAAGAAGAAACATATATGATTAAGAGTAGAAAATAATAAATAATCTTAAGACACTCTTAAAATTGATGGAATCTCAAATATATGTATACAAAAATGGAAAATAAAATTAAAAAAATAATAATTAAAAGTCCATGAAATACTCCTTCAATCAAATTTTAATTTGCTATTATATCACTAGTGCCTTCTAGCACATTAGTACATTTAGGAGGTTTAAGTGGTAATGAAGCAAGAACAACTCCAAGAATAGGACTTTCAATATATCCAGCTGCGTTGTATGCTCTTACCTTTACTCTGTAGACGTTTCCTGGGACTGCTGGAATTAACCTTGTGATTTCTAACTGACTGAGAGAAGGAAGGTTTCTTACTGAAATGTCGCCATCAACGTTTGCTTCAACAAAGTCTCCTCCTGAGCCATAATTTATGCAAATATATACAATTACTGTCAGAATAGTAAACTGTATAGTGCTTTTTAATATACCATTATCAACATGAACTGAGTAACTAGTAATGGAGCATCCACCATTATCTTAAGGTTCGTTCCATCTCACAGTAATAGATGATTCTGTCGAAGATATCCTACTTGGCTTGACAATTTATAAAATATTTATTGCAAAAGACTATTAGAATACCCTTGAATAAAGAATTTCATTTTATTGGCTTTGACCATCTAGATGGAGTGTTGCAAGGCATGTAAGTAGCAATATTAGAGAGATAAGTGCTTGGTCCATTGAAGTTATAAGCTTCTAGTCTGAATCTGTAAGGAAGTGCTTTCGTTAAACCTGTGAAGAGATAGTGATCGATTGCCGGTGACACATCAACCGTACTGTAAATCATTCAATATGATAAGATATCGCTGAATAAGTTCTGTATAAAAATTGAGACAACTATATATTTTATTGTGGATTTTGAACAAGCCACCTCTGCCATCATCAGCATATAGTTTATAACCCTTGATCTTTCCACCTGGACCTGTTAGTTATTTAGTTTTTAAGCCATTGAATTAATTTACGGGAGGTTATCAACCGTTTTATATGGATTAACATCAAACCTTTCAAGGTACTCTCGGACTAACACGACTTTCTGAATCCCCATGCGCTTTGTAGTAAAGAAATTACAAATGGACCTGATACATCTGAGTTTAGAGCCCATTGAACATATAGACTTGAATTCTGTATTTCTAACCAAAGATTTAAATGATCATTATGATATATAATTTGTTAATTGCTGCTGAAAGCATAATTGACTGTGGGAGTAGCAGGCTTAAGTGGCGGACTATGGGCAGTAACATATAAGATCTCACTATCCTCAGAATACCCCTTGATGTTATAGCATCTAAACTTCACTTGATAGATAAACACAGTTTATAAATTTATTAGGTGAAAAATTAGAGAATATAAGTTTGATTAAATCATAAAACAATAAATAGATAAAATGAGTAAATTGCTCATAAAATGCTTATTTAGGTATTTTTATAAATAATTTATAAAAGTTAGGTAGATAGTTATAGAATTAAAATCAATTTAATTTTACTAATTATTTACCCTTTTTTGATATTTTTAATGCAGGGGATTTAAGATTGCTACTTAAAGTTGGCATGTTTGTTGTGTCAATTATTTAATAATATTAGTATCCATAATAATTAATATATTGTTTATTTGTAAAGTCAAAGGTATGCTCCATAATAGAGCCTGACTTATCATATAAGTTAGCTTCATCGAAGTCGCTACCATCTGTTCCTTCATTTATTAATAGTTCATGTAATGATATGTGAGCACCTCCGTTATCAGGACATGTTTGCAATTTAAAAAATTTATATAGTTAAATAGGAAAAAATAAGAGAAGATATAAATTTATCCAATTTGACAGTGATAGAAACTGAAGAAGCTATTTTAAGTTAAGGTTTAGGTGGCTGTGTTGGCACTTCTGCAGCAAGTGTAGAAAGTTCAAGACTCCAATCTTACGAGTAGCCATAAACATTCTTAGCTCTGTACCTAAATTTGTAAATACGTCCACGCACTAGATTGTTAGCAGTGTATGTTGTGATTAGTGTGTTTTATTAATCATTAATTGATCCTCCAAATACATCTGCGAAGTTATCTGCACCAAAGCCATCATCCATTTGCAAATTATAGCTTAAAATTGGTGCACCACCTGTCTAAGGAATTGTAGTAAGCTGAGCTATGGAAACTGTTATGGAAGTAGAAGTAACTGCTACTTCAGTAGGCTTTAATGCAGGTGTGCTTGGGATACCAGCTAAGACATAACTTGCTGAGTTTGATTCAACATGACCAACAAGATTGTAAGCGTAGACCTGAAAGACAAAAGTTCTTCCAGTTGGTGAAGTGTTTGGAGCTGGGTAAGTTGGGAAGTAGTTGACAGATGTTGTGAACAGAGTAGGCTTATCTCTAATATTATTATCATCGTCTTAATTCACTTCAACCATATCAGTACCATCGGCTCCATCATTTCTGAAAACTGCATAACCTGTAATTGGGCAACCTCCATCATCCAGAGGTTGAGTCCATGCTAGCTAGATCGTTGAAGTATCAGAGGTGACTCTAACTGGCGATGCCATTTATGCAGGTGAAGTGCATGCATAGGTTAAGAGTTCCAGCAAAGATTAATCACCCTCTCCATTATAGATTAGAAGCACAAACAAACAAAACTAAGCTTAGCCTGTCTAGAGACCAGTGACTAATCTACTTCTAATCTCTGGTAAACTTTTGCCATCATATATTAAGTTGTAAGATGATGTCAAGCCAGTTGCCATATACAATCTATAACCTTTGATTTGCCCTCCTACTCCTGTTCCATCAGCTACTTGTAGCCAAGATATTGAAAGTTAAGTTTTTGTTGATTGTAAGCTTAATCTAATCGGCTGAGCTGGAGTTGCTGGTTTAGCATTTAATGAAGCCTGTAGGGCATTCGAGTATTCTCCATATTCATTTGCAGTAAACTTTTTTACTTCTCCAATTCATAAGAATTAAGAAAATAAATTAAAATAATATAAATAAGGTAATTAATTGAGAAGTCTGGATTTTATTGAAAAAGTACAATTAATAACTATTTGAAAGTTTCTAATATATAATAGACTAGTAAATATCATGATTTAATTTTCCTTTTTATTTTAATAGGATTAATTTAGAATTAAAGTTCTTCAATTTTCAATTAATTAAGATTTTTAAAACCAAATAAAATAACCGGCTACTGCCGAACATAACAAATATAATTTGACAATTTCATTAATTTTATTTCAAATTTCAAATCATCATTGTTTGTATATAAATCTATTGAAAATGAATTAATAATCGTTCTTGGTTTATTAGATGCTCTTATTTTAATTTTATATATTCTTCCAGTAGTTAAACTATTAAGTACTCTATCAATAGCATGTCTTTCAGTGCCAAGGTATCCCACAACTGGATTATATACATCCCCATCAAGTCCATCGTTAATCTCTAATGAGTATTCGATTATTGGCAGTCCTCCGTTGTTAATGTTCATTAAATCCACATCAACAGTGATAGAGTCGTCTGTAGCTGATACAAACACTGGTTATTTGGGTTTTGAGGAGCTTGAGCAGCTATTATATGAGTTGTGTCAGAGTAAGCACCCCATCCGTATTTGTTCATTGCTCTGTATTTGAATCTATAGGATCTTCCTTTTACTATACCCTGCTGAATGAGCATTGTTGTAGTCATTTAGTAAACTCCGTGATCTCCACCGAGGGAAGTGAATGGACCTCCAAGACCATCATCCATTTCAACTGAGTACGACAAGATTTCAGAACCACCATCAATATAAGTTACTGGGTCTAGTTCATCGATTGTAATGAACAACTTACTAATTAAATGTAATTGAAATTTTACTAGCTATAATAACTTAGTAGCTGATGATTAAGCTTGATCTTTTAATGGAACTGTAGGTGGTTTATCAGGCACACTTGCCAAAGTAATCAAAGCGATATCTGAATCAACTTCTCCCTCTTTAGTAAGTACCTTAATATAAATCTAGTAATCACTTCCAATAGTAAGGGGTGTTAGAGCAGTTATCTTGAGAGAGTTTAGTCCAGGCTGTTCTCTAACTTGTGGATCATCATCGATGTTCATTTCATTGAATGCTCCACTACTTCCATTGTCTGAAAATACTGCATACCCAATCGAGATAAATAGGGGAATAAATGGGACAAAAATAGATAATAATTGGAATGAATGATTTCACAACCACCATCGTCTTGAGGTTGATGCCAACCTACAGTAATTGAAGTCTTATCAGATGTTATTCTATAGGGAGCTGCTAAACCTGAAGGATAAACGCAAGAGAAGAACGAGTATTCGTCTGATGTCACTCCTGCCCCATTTATGTTATAAGCAGTCTATAATACTAAAATATATATATTTATGCATTATTATTCCTAATTTAATGTTCGATTATGATTTATTTGAATTATCATTTTCAAAAATAATTTTTAGAATTATATTCTATTTTATACTTTTTTATTAAGTGACAGTGAATTTATATTCATGAGATGGTTTAAGATTAGTGACTGTGTATCTTCTTTAATAGGTAAGTCAATTCAACGCCATTAAAGCTCCACATCTCACACTCATACAGTTCTTTAAATGGTAAGTACATAACCAAGGATTGCTCCACGGTGTGTTCCAGCAGTTACTGCAGGCCATTCACACTCATTAAATTTGTATTATAGCAAAATAACTGGTGAGTATGATTAAATCAAACGTAAATTATTAGACTAACACTGGTTCTTGAACTTAAATCATTATCCTTCTCTATTATAGTGGGTGCTAGTAGTTGAGGAGTTGTTGAAACTCTGAGTTCATCACTCACAGGTGAATCACCAAAATCATTAGAAGCATACCATCTGAATCTGTAGATACCTCCATCAACTAGCCCAGTATTAATCGTAGTAGTGTAAGTAGGAACTGTGAAAGTTTTGACTCCTGTGAACACTGGTGTTAGATCTTGTTCATCGTACATTTCAAGTGTGTAAGTAACTATTGGAGAACCACCATCGTCAACACTTGGGTTCAAAGTTAGTTTGAGAGAAGATATTGTTGCTGTATCTAAAGTTGGTTTTGCTAATTAAGTAGGAGGTAGTCCAACTAATTACTCAGTTTCAGGTGAGAAATCCTCAGACCAACCAATCTCATTAAGCACTCTGAATCTAAACTTGTAAATTTCGCCCTTGATCAAATTTGGTACTGTGTAAACTGTTCTTAAGGTTGGTTATTGTTAATCAAAACCAATTACATCGATCCAATCACCTTAGAATTTGTGAGCATACTGCAAATGATAAGATGTTATAGGACTTCCACCATCGCTAACGCCTGCTGAGTAAGTTACAGTTATAGAGTTTGAAGTTACATGATTAACTACTGGACCTGAACTTGGAGCAGGTGGAATAGTAGCAAACATAAAGCACACAGTTTCACTCTCAACATAGTCTCCAATCGAATTGTATGCAATAACTTTGAACTTAATCTTATTACCAAGCAGAGAGTTGTCAATTACAGCAGTTGCTTCTCTCAAAGTAGGAATCTTCCTGTATTATGGATCATCAACAAGGTTTACTTCAATGTCTACATCACCTGTTGGTGTTCCATCATTTCTTAAGACTTTATAGTCTATGATGGGACAACCTCCATTCTATAAGGGTTCTTTCCATTTGATAGTCATTGAAGTTGAAGTGCTTTCGTAAAATACTGGTGGAGCAAACTATGATGGGGGAACACATGTGTATATGGTATATATAATAAAGAGATATTTCAATATACTGTTGTTCTATTCAATATAGAAGTTAAAATATGTAAAAAAAAGAAATAATAGTAAAAGTAATAATGGTTTAAATATCTGACATTTCACCAAATTCATTGAAACCAACTGCTTAAATTCTGAATCTATATGGTAAAGAAGTGTTCAGGTTGTAAACAATCATTAATTATATATGAGTATATTTCATGACACAAAAATAAATCAGTTGAATGTAGTTGCTGAATGTTGCTACATTCTATCCATAGAAGATTGATAATATTCACAATTTTTAAGTTTTTAATAATCTTCACAATTTAAATAGATGAAAGATTTCTTTGATGTCTCCATTCATTCCATTGTCCATATACAATTTGTAAACTTAAATATCTTCTAAATATTTCTTTACATATTAATTTTAAATAATTCATTACATATTTAATTGCAAGATTAATTACTATAAATACCCAGGTTTATCCAGTGACTGCTCCACCTGGGAGAGTACCATCTGCATTGCTTTACCATT
>ARYC01020909.1:0-17572 GCA_000711775.1 Oxytricha trifallax
TATTATATTGGGCAGAACTCTTCCAGGTTAGTATTGATGAGCAATGGATGACTTTGGTGTGAAGGTAAGGGGTTTCCCATCATTGGGTCATCATCGATAGATTGATCTGGGATTAATGCACTTGATTTGATCATCTCCTTTGGTGAATGTTCCACAACGTCAACATCACTCATGATTTCTTGCTTACCTGGGGGTAGCTCCTCTTGAGATTCTTCGGTAATAGTTTCATCCATGTCGATTTGATCCTGTTCGTGGAATTCCTATACAGGGGTTGTGGGTGCGATTTGTACTTCCATTTCCTCTTCCTCCTCAACATTTTCGACATTATCAATCATTTTGGCATCTAAACAATCAATGAAAAGAATCAGGTATTACCTTTAGCTTGAGATCGCTTAGTAACATGGGGTTTAGAATTAGAGACCTTTTGTTCCTTAGCTATGGCAATAGCTTTGGTCTTTGGGAGTACCAATTACTGCGGACATTTGTGCTTTCTCAAGCTGTCCTAAGATACTGCCTTATGGCCGCATTCGTCACAAGAGTGCGTCTTATGCTTCATTTTAAACTCTTTCCAATTAGTTTGGTGGTCCCTTTAAAATGTGATCATAGTAATTAGAAGTAGCATTAAATATAGTAGGAACTTTGCATTCATTGGGGAAGAAGGGACACTACTTGCTGATTTTCTTTCTCTAATTTTTTGGGGCAGTAGACTTCATTTTAGCGATTTCAATGTGTGCAAGTTAAAATGAAAAATTAATTACAATTACAATGCCGCTCTGGGGTTTTAAAGGAGCGGCGTCAAATGTAATTGCAGTTAAACATTTTTATAATGGAGCAGCTAACCAGTTGAGTTTGGTAGCTCACGACTGTTAATACATGTGTCATTTAGTTAGACAGCTTGAATATACTCGAGAGAATTGCTATTGCAGATTTAAATGCCAATGGAACATTTCCAGACAAGGGTTTAATTAATTAATGGCAATATTATTATAAGGAAGCTAAGATAAATATAGGAAGGTAAACAATCGCTATTGACTAAAGTAAGCAGTATAGTATTAAGTGTATTATGATAGAATGCTTAAGTAATAAGAAGCAGTGATTAGTGAATGGATTAGGGGAAATGAATTTATGTTTTGATTATTTTTCAAGTGGGGGTTTAGGAGATTTTGCATATCTAGTACTCAGGACTCAGGCAACTTGTTCTCAAAAATGAAGCTTGTGGATTCTGCAGCTGCAATCGTATACCCAGAGTTCCTTAGAGTAGAGTTTGACATAGTAGGTGGTAGTTGGTTTGCACTTATTGCCAGCAGTCCTATCGGGGAGGTTGAGAGCCTTCTTTGCCTTGTCCAATTGCTTTTAAAGTCTGGGCTTCAACTTGGGCTGTGCTATAACTTAATCTTCAATATCGGGATACACCTTCCTTTCTAGCTTCTCAGCATCATTACTCTTGAGTACTACGGCCTTGGGGTCAAGCAAAACCCACATCTGATCCTCCAGCTCCCTTGCTACAGCAAGAAGTCTTGATGTTTTGGTGCATTTATAACCCACACTCCTCATGGATTTGTTCTCCTTCAACCATTTATCGAGTAAGATATTCAGGCACATGAATCTCGAAGTTTGGGGTATGAAAGGAATGTCAACGAAGAAGTTGACCAGCGATTGAAGTATCATGGCAATTCGCACCCCCTGAGTTGTCAATGCTCGTGTTGAATTAATAGCGTGTCTCGAAGGATTGCACAAAGTTTTCGACTTGCGATTGCGCTAGAACTTGCAAGGCTTCCAAACAATAGAGGTGTTGAACTCGACGACTGGGAACTTGTCAACTTTCAAGAATTCAAACACGTCAACTTGGATATCACTTAGAACTTTGAAATAGGAAAGCTACTCGCTCACATCGCAATTGTATTCGTCGATAAAGGAATGGAATAGCTTACTGAAGCTCTTACGGAGCTGGCCATTTAAATAGCTTTGGAACACTGTGGCTTTCAAAGGGTTGAAAATCTTTAAGTACTTCTCAGGCATTTTCTCTATAGTCCTTGGTGAGAGATAGAATAATTCTTACCAGTGGCGACCTCGCCATAACGCTTATTTAGTAATGAGAGGTAAGCTGTGTTATAGACCATGTTTCTTAGCTCAAGCAGCTGCTCTGGTTGCAACATCAATACGATGTTAAGCTTACGTTCAATCAAGCCGTCGGCAGTGTCTTCCAAAATAGCAACTGCCTTCATTATGCCCACCAACATATGGATTTAAAATCAATGTCTTACTGATTTGTCTGGAATCTCTAGCAAGGTAAATGGGAGGAGAGATTGTGAAAGGTTCCAGTGATCCTTTAGCATCAGATCGAATTTCATTAACTTGACTTGGGGCTCAGGATAGTTGAAGAAATCATAGGCAGTGTCGATAGTAGAGCCAGTCATCACTTGGGGTTGTTTGGATTCCTCAAGTTGATTTTCCTTGACTCCCAATAGTTGAAGGCCAGCTTAAGTATTCATAAATGAAGATGGGGCAAAATTAGGAATAGCAGTGTCAATCACGACTTCTTCAGCGTCAGAGTCTTCTATGATTAAGGGCTTGTGAATGCGTTGATGGTGTCTGCTCATTGTGCGTTTAAGCATCCATTGCCACAAACTTGGCAAGGAAGTTGGTCGAACTGGCTCTACGATTTTGCATATCTAAAGTTAATAAATAAGAAGGGAATCCTTACTTTGAGAGTTGGTTGCTACTCTGGTTGCTGGCTTGCTTCAACTGATACCTTAACATTTAAATTAATATTTTAGGGAGATAGTTGGCAGAGATTCATGACTGCTGAGAAGCAGTCTATACTGTAGTGGAAATTTTCCGTCTAAATAGAAATTGGTAAAGTATATAAAGAGTTTTGGGTTTAAGAGCAATATATATATATTAACTTACCAGAGCCATGAATAAGGTAAGTCCAACCATTAATTTACACCTATTGCTGGGTAGATGCCGCAACCCATCATCACTGCGGCTGGCCATTGACGATTTTAACCATCTTTGCCCAATATTCATCGAATTGCTGGAGTGGTCAGCGAATTGAGTGGAAATTTTGTGATTTGGAACTTAGTTATAAAAATTGAATTCAGATTTTAGATTTTAACTATAAATTATTAAACATACCCCTCTTATCTACTCATAAACCTCATTATACCCCCAACCTCTCACATTACTCCCTTTAATCACTCAACACTCTATTAATCATCTTATACTCATTCAAAATCAATCAATCAACTATCAGGGGTTTGGGGTTGGGAGTTTTGTTGGCTTTGCCAACCATATTTTTGAACCCCCTCAAATCGGTAGGTCGGTGGCCCCAATTTCTGATATGAGCCACTTTTCAGGGACCTCCTCATTTCCCCCGGATGCACCATGAAGTCTACCCTTGAGTCTCAGATCGACCCCAAACCACTCCCAGTCGTCTAGAAATCCAAGCCTCACTACAGAAACATAAAAAAAGTTGGTTTTAGAGTTGAGGAACCGCGGATTTAGAGGGGGGGGTCGAATTATTTTCAATTCCAAGTTTGAAAGTGCCTATACTATCCCTAACGGATTATAGAGTATGACTTATATGATTTTACAAAAATTATTTTCCAATCTCCTCCCCATCCCACAATCCCAACCCAAACAACGCTAATACACTCTAGATCGACGAGATAGAAGGAAAGAAGCCGATTGATGATAGGAGTGGCTATATCCCATCTTGAAATGTCAGGGAGGTCCTAACGGCCATTTTGGCCTTCAAATTTTCAAAAAAGTGCCTCCTCCTCACCCCTTGAGTCCAGCCCAGCTCAACCCCATGAGATATCAATGGTGGCTAATTGATCATAAGCATTGATAATAGTGTTTATTACTAATAACAAGCAACTATAGGGAAGATCAAGCAATAGGGGAGGTGATAGGCTTCAAATACCAGGCAAATGGGTGCTTATTTAGACTTATTTGGCCTTAAGACCTAAAATACGGAACTTTTCCGGAACAGCACTTTGGCTTGGCTAACTT
This sequence comes from Oxytricha trifallax, assembly GCA_000711775.1. Lineage (NCBI taxonomy): Eukaryota > Ciliophora > Spirotrichea > Sporadotrichida > Oxytrichidae > Oxytricha > Oxytricha trifallax. Next base: position 4,018 of record ARYC01020909.1, read on the forward strand.
TATGACCCCTCCACCTGAATTTCGGAAATTTTGTTAGGATAACTAGGTATTGGTGCTGTTGATAAGAAAATAACATTAGGATATGGCAGAGATGATAGGTTATGCTTAGAGGGCAGTAGACCAGCCCAAAAGTCAGGCTTTGGCTTAGAATTTAAGGTTAAAGTGAAGAATATTACTTAAAATTAATGCTATAACTATTCAAACATGCCTCGCTAAGGCTCGATTGCTTTCAAGCAACCCTTCCCCAGTGCAATAAACACCAGAGATTGGCTGCTCTGGCTAGAGGACCCCTCGACAGATAAATATAGTTGTCAGAGTCAGGTCATAGCCACACAAAAACCCTAAAGACTTAAACTATGAAGTAAACAAACAAATATATCACTGTGAGCCAGGTATAAACCTAGCCACCACTTAGCTTGGGCAACGAAGAAACGAAGTTTAAAACTAACAAACAAGCAACACAAGAAGTAAACAGTAACACGTGAGCTGCTGAAGAGATCTCACCTGCTGATGACCTATAGTAGTAGAAGAAGTTAAGAATATGAATAGTACTTACCAAAACCTGGAACATTTCCTTTACTTGAAGTAAAAGTTGCTTTTAAGTTAGCTAAACTCAGACCAGCCTTTAAGTTCCACCCCAAAGCTCTTTACTTGAAGTACCAACAACAGCCCTGCAAAGCCCTCGGCGAGGATACAGCCCGAGAGGTCTTACGCCACTTCGGCCTTCAGGGTATGTACCCCAGCCCTTGAAGTGAGAGTCTCTTACAGAGCTTAGGATCGCTGGGTTTAAAAGTAGTTTACTTGAAGTCAAAGCTTTGTAAAGTCAAAGTCAAAATTTTACAAGTTGAGCTAAAAATTCTAAAGTTGCTCAAGGAGCAAAAATAAACAACTATTAGTGTTTAAAACTTAAACTAAAGTGCAAATGCAGCAGTTAGAGCTAGCAGCAGCTAGATTTTAGGACTTTTATCTATCCATCGGTTCCTCCAACTTTCTAAAAAATAATTATAGAGGCTTAGCCTCCGAAAATTCGCGAAAATTCCGAATATTTGCTGAATAATTTTACTAAAGTAAAGTTAGAATTAATTATTGTTATAATAATTAAAATTGTTGGTTTGAGATTTTAGATGATTATTAGTGTGGTGGCCACCACGATTGTCTTGTTAAGCTTTTTTAGATTTGATGATGCACCAGCAACAAGAGATTCAACTTCATTCAGAAGATTAAACAAGGTAAGTATCGTTCCAAATCTTTTCAAAAATCATCTATTAATTTTGTTTTACTTTTTTAGATTCGTGCAGTAGATGACAGCAGATGATGTTACAATACAGCAGAGCAGCAAATTCAACAAATAAACTACCTAAAGTAAGTAAATTGTTCCATAATCATTTAAGAATCATTATTATCTTTTTTAATTCTTACTATAGCTCAAGGTTGGAGAGAGAGGTGGGGTGGAACTCCCCACAAAGAGATAATTTACTTAATACGCGCTACGGCACCAACTTACGAGCTACGGCACCAACTTACGAGATCGACACCCACATTACGCGCTTCGGCACTTAAGATTTAGTCTGATTTGCTTGAATTAGGTGGCCACCTTAGGGATTTAGGTTAGTTTAGGTTTAGGGTCTTGTCTTGTCTGATTTATCATTATTCCTCACGGCTGGTCTGAGCTCAGTTTATTGCTGAGTGAGGGCTGGCTGCTAACTTGGCAATATTGAATGATTTCAATATTTATTTTGATTATTAATAACCCTCTTATTGTTGAATTATTCCAACATTCTTAGATTTTGTTGGATTTGCTTAATTTCTCAAAATCTTTGTTTTAATGATGATATAGATTATCTTAAAAGTATTAAGTTCAAGTTTTTTTAATAACTGTAAAAAATAGCCTCCTTTAGTTTAGTTTTTTTCTTCTGACCTATATTCTATAATAAATTCTTGTAGCTTACACTCTCTGTTAGTAAATCACGTTGATGGTGTCATGTGCAAGGTCTAAAACCCAAAACCCTTTAGAAAAAATTATTAGCATGTTTTGGGGTTTTGAAATTAATTTGATTTGACTTACTTGAATTTCTAAGCCAAAAGTGAGTAGTAGTTTAGAAATCGCTGCCCAAGTTCTGTAATTCTGCTTTAACACCCACTCATCCTCAGCCACTATGGCTGGCACTCTGTGCAAGTTAAGGAATGAAGCTTACCTACTTATCCTACTTCACGCTTCTTTGCCCTCCCTCCCTCCACAAGAAACTCACCAGCTCAATAAGTGATCAGCAGAGCTGCAGAGTAAAGCTCGATCCTATACTGGATTAACTGGCATTAGAATGAGAAGCAAGTTGATATGCTTACCTTCGAAGCAGAGTGCTCTCATTGAACAGTAACTTTAGCATGTAAAGCAAGCAGCTCACACCAGCTGCTCCAACTGCAACGCAGACCCAAGTCTTCTGTATATCGTTAATGATATAGGCAGATACTTACAATTGTAGCTTGGTCAAGGCACAAATCGCGGAGTGCGATGACTCAAAATAGAGAGTTTTAGTAATCATAGCAATCTAGCACAGCACATATAGCATCGCACTCTCCACTTCCACGTTGCAGGCATGCTAAGCATCATCAGCACAGAGAATTCACCAGCAAACCAGCCTCAGCAGTGAGGCAGCCTCAGTTCAGCAGATCACGACGATTGAAGCATTGAATTAAAGTTTTATATGCGTGTGAAATTAATATTCGATGGGTTACATCGAGAGTGAATTAGGGAAGTGAATTAGGTATTAAATAACGTAAATTAAATCAAAGACTCTATATCATCTGAAGACTCTGCTCTCAAGCGCCCCTCCTCTCTCTCCAGCATCAGCTGCAATATGTAAAGACCATTACGTTTTAATTTTTAATTAAATTAATTATATATATTCACTTAGCTAATGAGTAAAAACATTGTAACAAGTCAGATATTTATACTTCGGGGTCATGCTTAACTAATACTTTGTAGAGCAATTTTTTAATTTCTATATTTTGAACAAATTTCTTTAAGAATGCCTCAACTCTTTTCTTCGCTTCCTATTTCTTTTCATTAATAAATTTAAATTTTCCTCTGCCTGCAAGATATTCCAATATTATTAGAGCTGCCGAATAAATGTCCCAATATTTGTCTCCACTAGTGAGCTTGAGTGAAGAATTTATGTATTTATTATTAGGGCTTGGCCTTGAGTTTGAAACGTCATTACGCTTGATGCAATACTTGTAATTTCTGAAAAATATTTAAAATTCTGGGTCGTTGTCAATCAAAAAATTATCAGGCTTAATATCTCTGTGAACAATATCATTTTCATGTAATTCTTAAATTGATTAAAGCATTCCAAGCATTCCAAGATTTAACAATTACTAATCAACTCTTTTGTTTAAGATTTATTTAAGTGTGACTTAGAAGGATCAGGTTATTGTTATAATTTCTTCATTCTCAAGTTTTGCTGCCAGTATTTGATTTTGATATTTAAGTTACTTTAGCTTGAATAATTTCATAAATTTATATTATGCCCAAAAGTCATCATATTCATGTTTATTATCTAGAAGATCAGTAAATTTATAGCTTGAGTATTTTTTCTTTTAATCTTACAGTTTTAGGTCAAGTTTTCCAAAACTCTAAATTACCAAATTTTCCTAAAATAATTCGTCCATAAACAGTTGTATTTCTGGGAACAAAGTTTGATAAAATTATTTTTTATTTGATTACTCTGATTCTTCTTGTTCAATTTGATTATTGCAATTTTAATAAGTATTAATTTATTCCTCCAAATTGTCATTATCTAAGTTTTCATCTTTTTATTTAATTTCTTCTATCATTAGTTAGTCAACATAAAGTTCGTAGTAATTTAGGGTCTTTTTAATTTTCTAATTTATTAATAATCCTTAGTATTATTCAAGCAACTTCCCTTTAAAGACATCCTAGAATAATTATAAATAATAAATTAAACTTACTTGAGGTTTTATATTTATTGTTAGTAATTCTTGTTCATTGTGATCTAAGAAGTGTCTTATTATTTATTCTCAATCTTTGTTTGGTTAGAACTAGCAATCTTTCACATTACACTTATACCAACCTTCTAATTTTGGTAAAATTATATATTTGCCTTTTTTTTATTTGTGCTCATATCTGTGCTTCCTGAATTATTCTTCATTGTATATTTTGTTACATTCTTAACAAGTGACTAAATATTTTGGTTTTTTAATTGAATTTTTATCTTTTTTATGTTGTAGACACCACATTTCGAACTTTTGATCAGTAAACTAAAACTCTTCAAGATCGTCTAATCTGTTTTTTCTAACTCTAAGTTCCTGAATTCTTGCTTCTTGTTATAATTTTTTTGGCATCTTAAATATCTGGAGTAATAAAGTTAATTGTAAAGTTAAAAATTATTTATTATAAAAATACAATAAGCTTTATATCTGTCAAGATCTTAAAATAAGCTTTCCTATTAAATTATTATTAAATTATTTGAATAAACATTCAACCGTCGGCACTTTTCAAAAACTGCCGACGGTTGCTGCTGATTATATATTAATTAAAATTAATTAATTAAATTAAATTCAAAGTAGTTTGTAAAATTATGAATTAAATAAATCTAAGCTTATTTTACTTTAATTATAAAATTTTTTAACCGTCGGCAGTTTTTTAAAAGTGCCGACGGTTGCTGCTAAATTAATATTTTTTTATATTTTAGTTTTAATTTATAAATTTAAATATATTAAAAGCCCTACATTAAAAGCTTCATTCATAATGTAATTTCTAAAAGCACTAGTACTTATATCTTAAAAGAAGAATAATAATCTGTAAGAATTCTGATCAATTATTATTTAATAACTTATAATTATAAAATCCTGGCATATTACAGTTAGAATCATGAGCTTGTTAGTTATATAAATTTCAAAAGGATTTATAATAATCTATTTAAATTTTAGGATTACTTCAAATTGATTGAAGGTCAGGGATAATATTATTACATGAATATATAAACAGTTGACGCAAGACTGCTAGAAGGAAGATTAAGCTCCAAACAAGACTGGTACACTTTTCTTAATTACCATAGTAAATTATTTTATTTATTTAAATTTATTAGAAGGTTTCTGCATGCCAAGTTATAAAAATACTACCATGAGATTCATCAAAGATTATCTCTAAGGTACTAAAATTTTGATAAAATAAAAAAATATCAACAAAATTAATGTTCCACATTATCCTGAATTAAAAATTGAAAACATCCTGAACCAAGTCAAGTCAGATGCTTAACTCATGAATCACTTGAATTATTATGATGATTAGAAACAACTTCCAGAAAGAGAATTTTTCTTTAATATTGTAGGTACTCTGGCACCCTAGTATTTAGAGAATCTTGTGATTGGATAAAACAGAATAAGAAATGTTATTGATGCTGGCCACACTTAGGAGCAAGCCATAGCAATAAGAGATGATATATTTAAAGAAATTTAATCTGAACCATTTTTCTCAAGTAATTTAAACAATTTTAATAGTATTTTCAATTATAGAGGCAAGAGGTAAAGGAAGCGCTATGCTAAAAGTGCAAGCTAAGGCTAAGAGACAATAATTAAAAAAAAGAAAGTCATATGAGCTTTAATAATAATTTATTAAACCAGCCAATGTTGAAATGGAGTAATTAGACGTTTAAGAAAATGAGGAAGTCAAAATTAATGATTAGAAAAAATTTAAGTTTAATATTTGAATTATTTTTAATTTAGTTAATATACAATAAATGGCTCGAATTTCATATTAGCTTCCTGCTCTCTAAGTAATCCTCTATCTTCTTATAATGTCGATCAATTATTTTCCTAATTAAATTTTTATCAGCTTGATATATTGAATTAATTATTATTTCATAATTTTGTTTGTTTGTTAACTGAAAGTCTAATTGCCTTATTTATTAATTATATATTCTTTTTATATAGGCGAACACTTCTTCAATACAATGGTACTGAGGTGAATAGGGTGCATTGTAAATAATATTCCAGCCCTTCTATTTGGCAAACTGTTAGACTTGTCTAGACCTATGAACGCGTAGATTGTCCATAAAAATTGTAATATTTTGCAGTTTGTTATAATTGTAGAGTTATTCCAGGCACTATATAAATTTTAGTGTATTAATTGAATATTCTGAAATATAGTACTCCTCGATTCCTCGTTGGTATGAGATACAAAGTATCAAAGCTAAAGTTTTAAATCTTACTCCTTATTATTATAATTCTATATTATTATATTTGTTAGTCCAGGCCCTATTCTTGAGAGAGAATGGTTGGAATGTACTCTCATCTATATATATTATCTTTGTATTATAATTGCTAATTCTCACTAACTAAGAAAGCTAAAGCATTCTCTCATGGTTTATTTATATTTATTTTTATTGTGTGATGTGATAGCATTTTTTAATTTATCTATATTTAATTCCAAATTATTTATAAATTCTCTTCAAGGATGTGGCACTCTTCACGATTCCAGGATATTTTTATTATATTTTGATTAATCTTTAATCAATTGTTAAATACTACATTTTTTATAATTATGCTTAAGATTTTATGAAGTGCACTTGTTCTCGAGTTAACTTCTATATTATATTTTATCTCTACTTTGGTTAAATTTATTTGTTGTTAATTTTCTTCAAGCAGATCTATCTCACAACGTGCATTTTTACTCCTAATAGTTATGATATAAATTTATAAGATAAGTAAACAAGACTGTCTCAGGAAGGAGATTATGAATTAAACCTGAGTCTAAGTATTTTATTTATTTGTTCTAGACTAAGTTGCTGTAGTGTTTTCATTTATTATTATAGTTATTATTTTAAGAAATTTCTATTATAATTTTTACAGCCGACTTGGATTCTACATAATGCCTCCTGCTGATCAAGCACAGCTAGAAAGCATGTAGTACTCGCCATCGGCAGGAGTGATAAGCACTCTCACCGGGTCGTTGTTTGAGGAGGCCACTATAAGTTTGAACTCGGCTCCAGCCTTAACACTGATGTTGAATTCCTCGCACTTGCAGAAGAGGTCGCCTTTATGGTTCTCCACCTCGAAAGCATCATCTTGCTGCAGATACTTGCGTTTCCTGTACACCTGCACCTAGTAAGCATTGGGCGTGTTGTGCTGGTAGACGAATTGCAGCCTGAGTGGTTCGTTCTGCTTGTCTCTGTAGTTTAGCTGTTCCATGTGTGCGTCCTGGTTTTTAATTTACTAATAATTAATAAGTGGGGAATTAGAATATAAAGCACTGTTGTAGTGTGAAGGGAATTCAGGCATTTTAACGCACTCTGCGAAGCAAAGCGGTTGATGGGCATGAGAAGTAAATTATAGAAAGTAATTAATGAATAGTAGACTTTTGATGAGAAAGATTTAGACATCCTAAATGTGTACAGTTGTAAAGTTTAAGTTTTATCAATATAAAATCTATGAAATAAATGCTTGAATATAACAAAATATAAGGAGTCTGTTGATCCAAGCTGCCCTTAGGGGAACATCATTGCAGGTTGACAGCTTCTTCATAATCTCATTCATTATTCAACTCTTAAGCAACTTTTTCTGCTCCTTGATTTCCAACGGCTTGTTCAATGGGAGCTTAGTCTCTTGCAGCTTTATCTCTGGCATCCTGGTCAGCGTTAGCTTGATCTCCAACGTCCTGGTCAATGTGAGCTTGATCTCTTGAAGCATTTTCTACTTCAATCATCTGCTTCTACTGAGTTTCATCATGTGACTGTGATTGAGAAGTCTAATTAGGTTTGGGTCTAGGGATGCTCATGATACTAGTTTGCTGCTTCTTAAGGTGAGGCTGTAACGCAGATCTGCTTAAAAGGTCAGATCTCTGAGGAGTAATACCCTTACTAGTCGTGCCATCACTGGTAGAAGTCTCATGATGGGAACTACCAGGTAACTGGTTCGAGTTTTACTGAGGTATAACCCCAAATTGATTCTGCCCACGATTGGTAGAAGTATTACCAAATAAAGAATTCCCAGCCTCAGATATCCCCATACTATTGAATACTTACTGTTATTGGTCCTTAGACGTCATCATCCCCTGATTAAGACCAGTGTTTTGTTGGCCGTAACCATGGTTTTAATTTTACAATCCCGTATTTTCGTCTGAGATATCATAAAGACCTGGAATTGTTCCATCATGCTTCCTACCCCACGTGTCATTGCAACCTTAAGAGTTAGTTTATGGAACATTTCCATCACCAAGGGGTTAACCTTAGTTGATAGAGTGTTGTTAGTCTGGTTCAATCTGTTGAATTTAAGTACCGAGTCCCTTATCTGGTTAATTTTCATCATCCACGAGTATGACCTAAGTTTTATCTTCATCAGTATCGAATTATTTAACACTTGATGGCCTCTACCTTGAATTGGAACCCGTTTGATTGCAATCCATTCTTGAATTCGAAGCATTTGCGTTAGCTTACCCTCTGTTTAAGGATAGGACCTCTTTGCTTTGATTTTAAGAAGGAAAATCAAGTAGTTTTGGCAGTTTTCTATGTTGTAAGAGCTACCTTTACTTTTGTCTCTATTCCTATCTGCGGGTAACATCTTCAGCGTAATACTTGTACATGTCATTACCAATCGTTTCTCTGCTCTGAGTTTACTTGAAGCCTTCATCTTGCTGGTAATTTTTCTGACCCTAGAAATCATTCATGCCATAGTTTATGTTGCTTCTAAACATTTCCTTTCTGTTTAAGTTGTACCCTGAAGGAAGCTGCTGCTGCATCTGATTCATGTTAGTTGACAATCTAGACTACTATTAATCCCTTTGCTGGTGATAGTTTTACGAGTAGTTTTGGTGAACTCCTTCATAGAATTACTGTTGATTTGGGTAATTTGGAATTGTTCCGATAGGTGTAGTTCCATAAATTTCAGTAGGATTTCTCTGCTAGAATTAGTTCACTGATGAGAGAACTTGCTGGATTTGCATCTTGTCCTGGTACTGTTATCTATGTTGCTCATGTACATTGTCAAATGCTTGCGACTATCTTATAGAATGGGACTGCTGATAAGGATTTGCTTGGCTTGGCTGTCCATAATTAGAAATCCTTGAGGGAGTTTGTGAAAGTCTATAGCTCTGCATCAAGTCTTCGTCTTCCATTTCTACATCTTAGTCAGAATCACTAATCTATATCATGCTGTTGAGTGTAAGTCCTTCAAACATTACAGCGTTGTCATGATCATTTGAAAGCTAGTTAACTTTTCTGATGTAGAATGATGGGGGTTTAACAATCACTTTCCTATAAAGAAATGTTAGAATTTAAATCCACTTACTGAAGAGTGTCATTCTTTTTGGAGCTGCAGTGCAAAAACCTGTTCTTGAAAGCTTCTAAGTGGAGAAGCCATGGCGAGTTCTCAAGCAGAGCTTATTCTCTGGCAGACAGTCCATCTAGATTTTTGATTGGAAGTCTCTTTACTTGGTCTTTTAGGGCAAGAAAAATTTCGTCATCATATCTCTGTTGTTTTGAAAGATAATTATCTGGCCAAGGAGTATTTCTCTATGCTTAATCAGCGAGGCTTTGAATAAGACCCATTACAATCTTTAGATCATCAGGGATCGACCAGTTGAGTGCATTTATGAGAGGGCCGAGTTCATTCTCCTTCAATTAGAGATAACTATAGAACTTTTAATCTAAAATATGCTTACGTTGATTCATAAATCTTGAAATACTCTGGGTAAGATTTATGGATAAGTTCCATAAAAGTTTCATGAAGACTTTAGAGTAAATTTTGCACAAATAAAAGATCTTTCCTTAAGTTTGTGCGAAGGTCTGAATTTTTGGGAGGGTTTTTGACCAAGGTGACGAGTGTATTAAACTGATAGATTGTGTTAATAATGCTTAGAGGCCTGTTAGGATATCCATTCTAAGCTACAGACACACCATTATTTATTTAGCCTATGAGCATTTACCCTAAAATATTTAGCTAGCATTAAATTCTTACTTAAGATATCAGAGCGTTCTTAAATAGATTTATTGGCAAATCTATCAAAGAATTCAATAATGTAGTCGAAATTCTTGTAGGTCGAAAGTGGGGTCTTGTAGTAAATGACTAAGTCATTCGGAACTTCCTTCCATGTCTCACATTTCGAGGCTTTTTCATAGGTGAGTCTTATCACTTGATTCTGAAGGTATCCAATTCCTCTATGCAAATCAATGTACGCCTGATGAAGATTAGTTGATGAGTACCTATAAATTAAGTTAGACAAATGGAAATGTTACATAGAAAAGAAACGCACGAAAAATTAACGAGTCCTGTATTGGAAATCGTCGTATTAGTATAGAATAGTCTTCTCCATTTCATATCTTAGCTTGCACCCATAGAATCGCACTTCGAATACCTGCTTCATACCTGTAGAGAACGCGGGGTCTTCAGTAAAATCATGTATAAACACCTGGCAAGCTTCTTTCAATTCATTATTCTTCGAATCGATACTTTTGGGGATCAACACAGTCTTTTTACTGTACGAAGATTTGATCGTCAATGACTTATCAGCATTCTTGCGGATGACCCCGAATATTGACTGAGGAATGTCTCGACCACGTTGATGGAAGATCAGCTCTACAATGATAGAGTTCCTGTCGTCTAGATAATCAGAGAAAAGCTTTTCGTTATCAGAAAACTATTGGCCGAAGCTGCCAAGCTCATAGAAACTTGCCTTATTGTAATCTATTGTACCGAGCCTTTTGAATACATATGTTCTAGAGAACTCATCGAAGACAAGCCAGTCGAGAGCATGCAAGAGAGGAAACTTCATGGGGTTCAAGAAGAGGGGGTTCACAATAGGCTAGGGGGCTGCTTTGAAGAGTGCACATAGTAGCATACAGAATGATCTCCTTTCGATATAAACCAGGCCATCGCTCAAGAGGTTCACTAGCTGCATGAGTTAGTCGAGGTAAGGAGTCGAGTGTTGGCAATTGAGCACTTTGCTGCAGAAGTTTACATTGGGATTGAATGCATGCTTGTCCCTGTACTGGTAATCCTTGATTCTGTTTGGTTAATGGATGAATCGATGAGGAGTAAACATTAGTCTGTAAACAGAAGCGTTAAAGAAGGGAGAACCAGTGTAATTGTACCAAGAAGACTCGAAATTATCCTGTATGTACTCAAAGCATTCATTAGCTTTCTGAATCATGAATGGGTATTGGAAATATTCTGAGGGCAGTAACTCTTCAAATCTCTCCTTGACATACCAACAGCGAGTGAATAAGAAATGGCTGGGGATCATGTCAAGCTTGTCCTTGACTTAGCTTTGAGATGCTTACTCAACATTTGAGCTTAGAGTCTTCTGGTGGTATTTCTTGCGAGAACTTAATGGGTATCTGTGTTGCTAAAAGCTGCTTTGATTGGCATCGACATTAAGCATTTACTGGTCTTCTTTTCCGTCATCGGGATCACCACCACCAATATTATTTAGTTGAGTGAATTGAGAGAGGTTTTCTGTCTCTTTATTCTCTGCTTTTCATTTTCTTTTATCACGTCTGAAAGGTCTACTTACTCAGCTCTCTACCAAGCATTCTCTTGTACGTTGTTTGAGTAATTAGCTGAACCTCTCGGTCTTTTTCAACGAAGCAAGATTTTCTTTTCATCTCAAGTTGATATTAGACCACTTTTTTGTTTGCAAAGAAGAAGTCAACAGCACAGGGTCCAGAGTTCATTTTTTGGGAATTCTAAAGCATTTCCAGAAGAGGGAACTCACCGAAGCAATCACTCTTCGCGTATTTCTTTTCGAACTGGGTGATAAGTTAAATCACATCTATAAAGTAGTGAGAGGTTTTCAGGTCTTCCGCGTGTTCTTGAGAATAGTCTCATAGTCCTCTTTTAGCTTTGCCTCAATCAATTCCCAATTGAAATTATCATTAGGATTGGGGAAACGCTTTAGTTCATGTTCATCATGCTTTCAGTAACACCACATGCAGGTCGTTCGTAGTTAGAAACTCTCATAGCGCAGCTGAATTGGCTTCCATAAGCTGATTTCCTGGTCTGGCTTTGGTTGTCATATCGAGTCTCCCTTTCCTCTGAATGGTCAGAGTTGTTCAAATTGCTGCTCTTTCTCACACTGTAGGGTTACTTTTAGCTGGGCTCTCTCTGGCTTTGAAGTCTGTTTCTTGAGGGCTCTGGGGTATAGCAGTCTCTTTATTTGGCAAACTTGCTCTTGGAATCGCTTTCGAAGGTGGTCTTCTTCACTGAGGGGATGTTTCTCAGGTTGTAGGAAGTGGTCACGCGTTACTTCATCTGTTTGGGGGATGTTGATCATCATCATCCTCATCATCTTCAACATAATGATTGACTTGGGTGCGACTTTTCGAAGAGTTTAGGCTGCTTGCTGCTGGTTTAGGTAGAGGGTTAGTAGGTGATGGGTTTGCACTTTGTCCCCTTGAGGTCTTCTTCAGTCTCTCAGCTTCTTATACCACAGCTTCATCTGCCAAAGCCTCGATTTCCTTGACAAAATCTTGTTCTGCGGGATCGTTGTACTTGGCTTTGAAAGCATTCAGAAGTTCAACATCATTTTTGATATCGAGTCCTGAAATCTTGAGGACTCTCTTGACATTTTAGTTGGTCGTAGGCTTGGTGAACTTCTTCTCTTGGTAGTCTGCGGGCATAGGGTAATCAACTTAAAATGAACTACCACTGATGGTATAGTTGGTCTGGCTTTGAATTGAACTTTTCTGGATCTGAATGTTGATGTTTTTAGATTAAATCAAATCATCCATGTCCTTGCGGAATTATTCTGCCTCGGCGAGAGTGAACGTAGACTGAGTGGCAGTGTTAATGCTAACCTGACTCATGATTATGAGACAAAGTTACTGGCTGGCTTGCAAACGTACTCGGTCAGGATAGGGTTCATTCCTTTGCACTGGATCAGCTTCTTCATGAGTAAGGCGATGTTGAATGGATTTCCTGATGAGAGGAATTCGAGCAAGGAACAGTTGAAGACCAGGTTTTGCTTGGAGTTCTTGCACTCCACAGTCACTTTGGCATGTTGCAGCATCAATCTGATGGCACGATCCCCTTACATAGCGAAGAGATGTGCCTGAGTTTATCGAAATCGGTGTTGGAGAAGTTAAAAGTTCCTGTGGGAAGCAGGAAATCTTCGAAAATCATTAAATTAATTATAAAATTCTGAAAGATCGGACTTAAATCATAGTTCAAAATCTCAGAATGATTTTCATTGGTTTGAGTTTTTAGTGTTATTTGAGTTATTAGTATTAACTATTAAACTTTAAAAGACTGTAATATATATAAACCCCTCACAAGGAACAGCACTTAGTTATTGGAAATGTTACATTCATTCAGTACATCATCGATTAGTAGCGAACATTCATACAATTCCTTTTCATCACAGTCGATTCTGAACTTTGGGTTTCTCTGCAATCAAGAGTTAGAGGAAATAAAGCAGAGTGCGCTGAAACCATAGTGGAAGACTATACTCAAGTGGACATCGGCTGTGCTAGGCACTAACTTCCCCCTCAATTCCTAAACCATTGAAGCTCACTTACACCTCAGGTACTCTCCTTAAAAATGG
>ARYC01020910.1:0-22440 GCA_000711775.1 Oxytricha trifallax
AGTAATTAATGAATAGTAGACTTTAGATGAGAAAGATTTAGACATCCTAAATGTGTACAGTTGTAAAGTTTAAGTTTTATCCAATATAAAATCTATGAAATAAATGCTTGAATATAACAAAATATAAGGAGTCTGTTGATCCAAGCTGCCCTTAGGTGTGAACATCATTGCGGGTTGACAGCTTCTTCATAATCTCATTAATTATTCAACTCTTAAGCAACTTCTTCTGCTCCTTGATTTACAACGGCTTGTTCAAAGGGAGCTTAGTCTCTTGCAGCTTGATCTCTGGCAGCCTGGTCAGCGTTAGCTTGATCTACAACGGCCTGGTCAATGTGAGCTTGATCTCTTGAAGCATTTTCTACTTCACTCATCTGCTTCTACTGAGTTTCATCATGTGACTGTGATTGAGAAGTCTAATTAGGTTTGGGTCTAGGGATGCTCATGATACTAGTTTGCTGCTTCTCAAGGTGAGGCTGTAACGCAGATCTGCTTAAAAGGTCAGATCTCTGAGGAGTAATACCCTTACTAGTCGTGCCATCACTGGTAGAAGTCTCATGATGGGAACTACCAGGTAACTGGTTCGAGTTTTACTGAGGTATAACCCCAAATTGATTCTGCCCACGATTGGTAGAAGTATTACCAAATAAAGAATTCCCAGCCTCAGATATCCCCATACTATTGAATACTTACTGTTATTGTCCTTAGACGTCATCATCCTGATTAAGACCAGCGTTTTGTTGGCCGTAACCATGGTTTTAATTTTACAATCCCGTATTTTCGTCTGAGATATCATAAAGACCTGGAATTGTTCCATCAAGCTTCCTACCCCACGTGTCATTGCAACCTTTAGAGTTAGTTTATGGAACATTTCCATCACCAAGGAGTTAACCTTAGTTGATAGAGTGTTGTTAGTCTGGTTCAATCTGTTGAATTTAAGTACCGAGTCCCTTATCTGGTTAATTTTCATCATCCACGAGTATACCTAAGTTTTATCTTCATCAGTATCGAATTATTTAACACTGGATGGCCTCTACCTTGAATTGGAACCCGTTTGATTGCTATCCAGTCTTGAATTCGAAGCATTTGAGTTAGCTTACCCTCTGTTTAAGGATAGGACCTCTTTGCTTTGATTTTAAGAAGGAAAATCAAGTAGTTTTGGCAGTTTTCTATGTTGTAAGAGCTACCTTTACCTTTGTCTCTATTCCTATCTGCCGGTAACATCTTCAGCGTAATACTTGTACATGTCATTACCAATCGTTTCTCTGCTCTGAGTTTACTTGAAGCCTTCATCTTGCTGGTAATTTTTCTGACCCTAGAAATCATTCATGCCATAGTTTATATTGCTTCCAAACATTTCCTTTCTGTTTAAGTTGTACCCTGAAGGAAGCTGCTGCTGCATCTGATTCATGTTAGTTGACAATCTAGACAACTACTAATCCCTTTGCTGGTGATAGTTTTACGAGTAGTTTTGGTCAAATCCTTCATAGAATTACTGTTGATTGGGGTAATTTGGAAATGTTCGATAGGTGTAGTTCCATAAATTTCAGTAGGATTTCTCTGCTAGAATTAGTTCACTGATGAGAGAACTTGCTGGATTTGCATCTTGTCCTGGTACTGTTATCTATGTTGCTCATGTACATTGTCAAATGCTTGCGACTATCTTATAGAATGGGACTGCTGATAAGGATTTGCTTGGCTTGGCTGTCCATAATTAGAAATCCTTGAGGGAGTTTGTGAAAGTCTATAGCTCTGCATCAAGTCTTCGTCTTCCATTTCTACATCTTAGTCAGAATCACTAATCTATATCATGCTGTTGAGTGTAAGTCCTTCAAACATTACAGCGTTGTCATGATCATTTGAAAGCTAGTTAACTTTTCTGATGTAGAATGATGGGGGTTTAACAATCACTTTCCTATAAAGAAATGTTAGAATTGAAATCCACTTACTGAAGAGTGTCATTCTTTTTGGAGCTGCAGTGCAAAAACCTGTTCTTGAAAGCTTCTAAGTGGAGAAGCCATGGCGAGTTCTCAAGCAGAGCTTATTCTCTGGCAGACAGTCCATCTAGATTTTTGATTGGAAGTCTCTTTACTTCGTCTTTTAGGGCAAGAAAAATTCGTCATCATATCTCTATTGTTTTGAAAGATAATTATCTGGCCAAGGAGGATTTCTCTATGCTTAATCAGCGAGGCTTTGAATAAGACACATTACAATCTTTAGATCATCAGGGATCGACCAGTTGAGTGCATTTACGAGAGGGCCGAATTCATTCTCCTTCAATTAGAGATAACTATAGAACTTTTATCTAAAATATGCTTACGTTGATTCATAAATCTTGAAATACTCTGGGTAAGATTTATGGATAAGTTCCATAAAAGTTTCATGAAGACTTTAGAGTAAATTTTGCACAAATAAAAGATCTTTCCTTAAGTTTGTGCGAAGGTCTGAATTTTTGGGAGGGTTTTTGACCAAGGTGACGAGTGTATTAAACTGATAGATTGTGTTAATAATGCTTAGAGGCCTGTTAGGATATCACTTCTAAGCTACAGACACACCATTTTTTATTTAGCCTATGAGCATTTACCCTAAAATATTTAGCTAGCATTAAATTCTTACTTAAGATATCAAAGCGTTCTTAAATAAATTTATTGGCAAATCTATCAAAGAATTCAATAATGTAGTCGAAATTCTTGTAGGTCGAAAGTGGGGTCTTGTAGTAAATGACTAAGTCATTCGGAACTTCCTTCCATGTCTCACATTTCGAGGCTTTTTCATAGGTGAGTCTTATCACTTGATTCTGAAGATATCCAATTCCTCTATGCAAATCAATGTACGCCTGATGAAGATTAGTTGATGAGTACCTATAAATTAAGTTAGACAAATGGAAATGTTACATAGAAAAGAAACGCACAAAAATTAACGAGCACTGTATTGGAAATCGTCGTATTAAAATAGAATAGTCTTCTCCATTTCATATCTTAGCTTGCACCCATAGAATCGCACTTCGAATACCTGCTTCATACCTGTAGAGAACGCGGGATCTTCAGTAAAATCATGTATAAACACCTGGCAAGCTTCTTTCAATTCATTATTCTTCGAATCGATACTTTTGGGGATCAACACAGTCTTTTACTGTACGAAGATTTGATCGTCAATGACTTATCAGCATTCTTGCGGATGACCCCGAATATTGACTGAGGAATGTCTCGACCACGTTGATGGAAGATCAGCTCTACAATGATAGAGTTCCTGTCGTCTAGATAATCAGAGAAACTTTTCGTTATCAGAAAACTATTGGCCGAAGCTGCCAAGCTCATAGAAACTTGCCTTATTGTAATCTATTGTACCGAGCCTTTTGAATACATATGTTCTAGAGAACTCATCTAAGACAAGCCAGTCGAGAGCATGCAAGAGAGGAAACTTCATGGGGTTCAAGAAGAGGGGGTTCACAATAGCCTAGGGGGCTGCTTTGAAGAGTGCACATAGTAGCATACAGAATGATCTCCTTTCGATATAAACCAGGCCATCGCTCAAGAGGTTCACAAGCTGCATGAGTTAGTCGAGGTAAGGAGTCGAGTGTTGGCAATTGAGCACTTTGCTGCAGAAGTTTACATTGGGATTGAATGCATGCTTGTCCCTGTACTGGTAATCCTTGATTCTGTTTGGTTAATGGATGAATCGATGAGGAGTAAACATTAGTCTGTAAACAGAAGCGTTAAAGAAGGGAGAACCAGTGTAATTGTACCAAGAAGACTCGAAATTATCCTGTATGTACTCAAAGCATTCATTAGCTTTCTGAATCATGAATGGGTATTGGAAATATTCTGAGGGCAGTAACTCTTCAAATCTCTCCTTGACATACCAACAGCGAGTGAATAAGAAATGGCTGGGGATCATGTCAAGCTTGTCCTTGACTTAGCTTTGAGATGCTTACTCAACATTTGAGCTTAGAGTCTTCTGGTGGTATTTCTTGCGAGAACTTAATGGGTATCTGTGTTGCTCAAAGCTGCTTTGATTGGCATTGACATTAAGCATTTACTGGTCTTCTTTTCCGTCATCGGGATCACCACCACCAATATTATTTTAGTTGAGTGAATTGAGAGAGGTTTTCTGTCTCTTTATTCTCTGCTTTTCATTTTCTTTTATCACGTCTGAAAGGTCTACTTACTCAGCTCTCTTACCAAGCATTCTCTTGTACGTTGTTTGAGTAATTAGCTGAACCTCTCGGTCTTTTTCAACGAAGCAAGATTTTCTTTTCATCTCAAGTTGATATTAGACCACTTTTTCGTTTGCAAAGAAGAAGTCAACAGCACAGGTTCCAGAGTTCATTTTTTGGGAATTCTAAAGCATTTCCAGAAGAGGGAACTCACCGAAGCAATCACTCTTCGCGTATTTCTTTTCGAACTGGGTGATAAGTTAAATCACATCTATAGAGTAGTGAGAGGTTTTCAGGTCTTCCGCGATGGTGTTCTTGAGAATAGTCTCATAGTCCTCTTTTAGCTTTGCCTCAATCAATTCCCAATTGAAATTATCATTAGGATTGGGGGGAACGCTTTAGTTCATGTTCATCATGCTTTCAGTAACACCACATGCAGGTCGTTCGTAGTTAGAAACTCTCATAGCGCAGCTGAATTGGCTTCCATAAGCTGATTTCCTGGTCTGGCTTTGGCGATGTCTGTCATATCGAGTCTCCCTTTCCTCTGAATGGTCAGAGTTGTTAAAATTGCTGCTCTTTCTCACACTGTAGGGTTGTTTTTAGCTGGGCTCTCTCTGGCTTTGAAGTCTGCTTCTTGAGGGCTCTGGGGTATAGCAGTCTCTTTATTTGGCAAACTTGCTCTTGGAATCGCTTTCGAAGGTGGTCTTCTTCACTGAGGGGATGTTTCTCAGGTTGTAGGAAGTGGTCACGCGTTACTTCATCTGTTTGGGGGATTGTTGATCATCATCATCCTCATCATCATCATCTTCAACATAATGATTGACTTGGGTGCGACTTTTCGAAGAGTTTAGGCTGCTTGCTGCTGGTTTAGGTAGAGGGTTAGTAGGTGATGGGTTTGCACTTTGTCCACTTGAGGTCTTCTTCAGTCTCTCAGCTTCTTATACCACAGCTTCATCTGCCAAAGCCTCGATTTCCTTGACAAAATCTTGTTCTGCGGGATCGTTGTACTTGGCTTTGAAAGCATTCAGAAGTTCAACATCATTTTTGATCTCGAGTCCTGAAATCTTGAGGACTTTCTTGACATTTTAGTTGGTCGTAGGCTTGGTGAACTTCTTCTCTTGGTAGTCTGCGGGCATAGGGTAATCAACTTAAAATGAACTACCACTGATGGTATAGTTGGTCTGGCTTTGAATTGAACCTTTCTGGATCTGAATGTTGATGTTTTGAGATTAAATCAAATCATCCATGTCCTTGCGGAATTATTCTGCCTCGGCGAGAGTGAACGTAGACTGAGTGGCAGTGTTAATGCTAACCTGACTCATGATTTATGAGACAAAGTTACTGGCTGGCTTGCAAACGTACTCGGTCAGGATAGGGTTCATTCCTTTGCACTGGATCAGCTTCTTCATGAGCAAGGCGATGTTGAATGGATTTCCTGATGCGAGGAATTCGAGCAAGGAACAGTTGAAGACCAGGTTTTGCTTGGAGTTCTTGCACTCCACAGTCACTTTGGCATGTTGCAGCATCAATCTGATGGCACGATCCCCTTACATAGCTGAAGAGATGTGCCTGAGTTTATCGAAATCGGTGTTGGAGAAGTTAAAAGTTCCTGTGGGAAGCAGGAAATCTTCGAAAATCATTAAATTAATTATAAAATTCTGAAAGATCGGACTTAAATCATAGTTCAAAATCTCAGAATGATTTTCATTGGTTTGATTTTTTAGTGTGATTTGAGTTATTAGTATTAACTATTAAACTTTAAAAGACTGTAATATATATAAACCCCTCACAAGGAACAGCACTTAGTTATTGGAAATGTTACATTCATTCAATACATCATCGATTGGTAGCGAACATTAATACAATTCCTTTTCATCGCAGTCGATTCTGAACTTTGGGTTTCTCTGCAATCAAGAGTTAGAGGAAATCAAGCAGAGCGCGCTGAAGCCATAGTAGAAGACTATACTCAAGTGGACATCGGTCGTGCTGGGCACCAACTTCCCCTCAATTCCTAAACCAGTGAAGCTCACTTACACCTCAGGTACTCTCCTTAACAAATCAAACCCAAAACCCTTTCAGTAGTTTGATTGAGTTTTTGATTGATAAAAGTAGACTATTAGTGCATACTTTATTTGGGTTTTAATTGGGTTTATGTAGGGGTTTAATGTTTAAATATTAGTATTTTAAGTGAGTATAACAAGCGAGTTTTTAATATATTTCACATAAACATAAGCTTAGAGTCATGTGGCAGTTCTCTGAATTTTATCTTTCTAAGTTGATGTTTTATTGTTTCTATTGTTTGTTAATTCTCTTAGCTTGGCTTGATAATAGTTGAGTATGCAAGTTCTCTGAGACCTCCATTTATTTTATTTTTATCGAGATATTGCTTGATTCTCTGTCTTAGAATCTCTCTCACCCCTGCAGCTAAAGTAATCGTTTCTTGGCATGTCGCTCTCTATTATTATTACTGCTAGAGCCCAGATATCCCATTAAGTGTCTCCATCTCTCCAATCCTCTCTCTCTGGGAAATATCCAGGAGTGCCGTATACATTTCCTTATGCAGAGGCTTGCACTCTTTGAGCTCTGTTGAAGTCAATAATATAAACTCTAAGAGGCTGAAAGTTCAACATGATATTCTCTGGCTTTAAGTCTCTATGAACATAACCTAGCTTGTGAAGCTCTTCAATCCCCTCAACTATCTGCTATACTATCTAGCCAATTTATCTCTGACATCTATTGTCAGATAAGAATTCTCTGTAAGTCATTTCAAGTAATGGAAGCCTGAAGGCTACATGATCTTTACCAAGTAAAATAGCATCAAGCTAGATGATATGCCTGCACTCATTTAACTTTGCCTTTTAAAGAGCATAATACTCATTTGCAAATTCCATTTGGAACTTGTCATCAGCAAGGAAGTAATTGAATGGATATATCTTGTAAGCATATTAGTCATCAGTAATGACTGTCTTCTCTATTTTATCTTCAAGAGTGAGGTAGCTTTCTAGGCAAGAATCTAAGTCAATAGTTTTTAATATAGGAATCTTCATTTGCCTCTATTTTAACCATGATTTTATTGATCTCAGAGACTGGAAAGTTCTTGACTGCTTTCTTCATTTTAACTTACTTCTAGACTTCAACTCTAAGTGACTCCACTGGGTTTCTTGATCTTCTCTTTTAGAGGAATCTATTCCCTGTAGGTTCATGAATAAAGACAAAACTTTAATTGTGCTTATTCTTTAAGTGCACTTTGAGGTCTCTAGTATGAGAATATGGCTTCTCACAGAACTCACAGACATACTTCCATCTTTCTTTTAATGCTTGAGATATAACCTTGGCATATCGTTGTGTAAATCTCTCAAGTGTCTCTTATAAGTTGCTTGTAAGAGAAAAATTAATTGCATTCTTTGCATTAATAGTCAACTTTGGCTGGTATTTATTAATGCTCTATGGCGAGTTGCTAAACCTCCTCCTCAATTTGCACAGCTTCTTTGATAACCTCCTACTTAACTTATATTTAAATCTCAAAGCTACTGATCAAAGTTGTCATAAGGCTCACACTGAGTACAAGCGTCTCTGGTCTATACTTTTATTGGTTGCTGGAATGATAACTTTTATTGACATCATCCAAGTAATGCCGCTCTTCTCAAAAGGTTAGCGCTCATTTTAGTTTGCTGATATATTTTATTATAATAATGATAAAATCTACCTAGATAAACTAATATAGTAGAGTATAAGACACTCTAGTAGATTCTTTGCTGAGAGGTAAGAAAATTAACTAACCAAAAGACTGTAAGTTGACATATTTTATGAGAATTTTATACATTTTAGTAAATTAAAATACACCTAATGAAGTTTTGTTTCTCTAGGAGGTCCTCCAAATCAAGTTTGAACATAATTTGGAGGTAAAGTTATTAAACATTTTTAAATTAATATGCTCCTAAATAAGTATTAACCATAAAATTTAACTCCTAATAAAGTTTGAACTTAATTTGGAGGACCTACTAAAATAATTAAACATTATTAGGAGCAATTTAATGGAGAAAGTTTGATAAAAATGGAAATCAATCCGTGAAACTTGGAGCAAGTTTTTCAATGCTTCTCCGTATATCTTTTCAAGGCCGACCTCCAGTAGGTCCTCCCTATTTAGTAGTAAGATTTCAATAAACTTAGAATGGATATCCATAATTTTAAATTTCATAACATTTCTAGAAAGAGGAAGCAAGATGGAGTCTATGAATAATCAAATGAAGAGAATTTAATCTCAAGATTTAAAAGGAAAATTCGAAGTAAAGACCTTTATAGATATTTGGTATAGCAAGGTAAGTTCTTAAGTAACATATATCCATTATAGTTGGATTGTTCTTGCCGACTTAGGAGGGAAATAAAATCTCAGTCTTAAAAGCCTTACTAAGTGAAGAGAAAAAAGCTTTTAAGTCTAATGAAATTAGGATGATAGAGATACCTAACTACCCTGAAATATCAGTGACAAACCTATATGACGATGCTATGAGTGATCCGGAAGTAGCTCTCTACCTTCCATCAAAGCTACAGCTCTCTAATAAGTTGCCAGAAGAAACTTCTTTTTGGTGTTCTTGCAACTCTGAAACCTGAGTACTTAAATGAAGTTATTTAAGAAGCTCACAAGAAACGATACAGCATCTCTCCTGAAGAAAAAGAGAAGCAAGGTATTAAAATAAGTGATACCTGGCTGTAGGAACTTCAAAAGCATCCTTACATCTCAAGTAAGCTTAGTCTTCTAACTTTATAGAAAAACCTAGTACTGCTATATACTTGATGAAAGGGCAGCAAATTAAACAGAGAGAGAAAGTCTCAAGTAAAACATGAATTGAGTAAGAGGCCTTCAAAGATTTATAAAAGCCAGAAGAGATGAACATATGCAGGAGCTAACACTAAGAGAAGAAACATAGGCCCAAGCAAGCCCTAAGAGGAAGAAAGAAAGAGAAGCCAAATCCCTTTACGGGAAAATTTAATATGTGAACTTATCATTCGTTTAAATCTAATCTTATTTATAAACACAAAATCTCCCTTCTCTTGCGCATACTATAGCTTTATCATAGCTGACTCTCTAAGCAGCACTATTAATAAAATCGACTGTAACTATCTTTAAATCATGCATCAGATGGTAGAGCAGCAATTTCTTATAATGACCTGTCAATAACCACCAATATATTCAATTCCATTGAACTAAGGCTGTAAGGAACATAAAATACAGGTGTTATATTTAGCCTCTCATATTCCTTCCTTGAGTCTTTAGTTTTATGAACTGACAAGTTATCAACGAATAGAATAATCTCTTAAGCAGCGTACTTATCTCTGAGTTATTGCAAGAACTTAATATATTATTCAGTCTTTATAGAACGAGGGTGAATAACATAAGTCTCGAGGCCACTATCTTCACTTATTCCTCCAAGAATAGCATGAGTTTAAACCTTAACTTATAGTCACAAAATTCTATATTACTATACCTCTTGTACCAAGACCTTGATATAAAGGTATTGAATGTAAACACAGCTTCATCAGCGTGTATAACTTTATATTATGATCTTAAGACCTCTACATTAATCGAATATAAAATTTAAATTATCCTTATAAAATGGAACATTAAAGTCAATCACTCTTAATGCGATTGACTGTCTTGTAAGATATCCCACTCTTTTTATATATGTTCGCTATAGATTAAGCAGAGATGTGAACCTCAGGAAATTGGCGATGAAACATCACAGCCTCTAAGCTAGAGAGAAATGAGCCCAGTATTTAAGAGTCTTATCATTAATAAGATATTCATATGATGCTGCTAAAATTTTAAGGGTCTCTAGGCTTAGAATTAAGATGCTATCTCTTTAAATTCAATGCTAAAAGACGTGAGACATCACAGTTGCAGGAGATTTATGGAGGACCTTGCTATAGACGTATAATTCAGAACAGGCTTGAGTTATTCACTATATTCATCACATCCATATCGCAACTTAAACAATAAATCTATATACTCACTGTCATAAACTGACCCCAAACTCACATATACTCACTTAAAATACTAATATTTAAACATTAAACCCCTACATAAACCCTATTAAAACCCTAATAAAGTATGCACTAATAGTCTACTTTTATCAATCAAAAAATCAATCAAACTACTGAAAGGGTTTTGGGGTTTTGAATGGCTAGGTGCCGCCATCAACGATGGGAATTCTGGGTGGACAAATCATACGACTACCATTGGACAATGTTGAGTGAGCAGTATCATAGTTAGTCGATATTTCAAGTTTGGCAACTGATGACTAGCTTTGTTATGGCCTTGAGCAGTACCTTCGTATGATTAGAAAGCCATAAAAGTATACAGGGTAGAGAAACTCTAATGTAATGCATAAGAACCTGCAGATAAAGTAGAAAGATGAGCTGTGGTAAGGCCTGCAAGACTTCATGAAAGAGCAGGGTGGGGTTTTCGATTTATCAAATCGTGAATACTCAAACCATTAACCAATGAATGGATCCTCCAAGAATCCTTACCTGAAACGCCGAGATGCGAAGCTGGCGCTAAAGAAAATCTAAGTGGTTTAACAATACAAGGTAGAGGGCATGAAACCCAAGGATATAGCACTTGAAATAGGTGTGGATCGACGATTTGTATACAAAGCAATCGAGAAATTCAAGTATGAGGTGGAGCACAGAGTGCTGAATCCAAAACAAAAGCTCAAGAATGGGAGGAAGAATACGCGGAGCAACCCGCTGTTGCTGAAGGCGATTGCTACTATACTTGAACAGCAAGGCATCTACAAGATCACTGGCTGGCGCCTGCATCATAACTTGCTTGAATTGCAGAGTAAGGACTAAGAATATAAGAACCTAACAGTGCCCAGCGTTGCTACGCTATTAAAGGTACTCAAGGAAAGTTTCCATTTACGACTTGGCAAAGCCCGAACGCCAATGCGAAGTATAGAGACCCATTCTTCAACGAGAAGAGGCTTTGGGTGTCAAGACTGCTCGCGCAGCTATTCTTGGAAGATGCAGTGATCATATCAGTAGATGAATCCAACTTCAGGAGCGATTACAAGCCTACAAAGCAATGGAGTTTCAATTCAGCTGCACTTCACAAGGAAAACCAATAATTTGACTCCTCTCTGGCCCCTGCAGTTAGTAAGACCGAGGTTCTCGTCACCGACGATGTCATCCAGTATGGCGAGATGCTGGTTGGCTACTCTAACATCGAATCGAACACATCTATAATCAATGGGGCCAGAAAGTATGATAAAATGAAGACCCCGAACACCCCATTTTGAAAGACCAAGTTTCAATTCAAGATGAAAGTGACCTGAAAGCTGAAATTCTGAGACCCCAAGCAATTCTGGGAACCCCGAGGTAAGTATTGCTGCTATTGCTTAACTATTTGAATACAGCGTCATCAGCAGCTCGAGAGATGTCAAATCTGATGGTAAGGGTTCAATAGTAGCTTAAGAAGACTAAATTGGCAATACTGCACGAATAGTGGCTGGATCTGGAATTGTTCCATAAAAAATTTCAAGGCCAAACTCGAAATCGATCTTTAAAAAGTTACGGAGGAAATCTTCCGCCTAGAGACAGCATATCTTTGATGTAAAGGAGTAAAGCATCGCTGCACCCCTGTCAAATGCAGCGACAAATACAAGTATACTCAGCTGTCACCTATCCTAGAAGCCCAAGAGGGCAGTGCTCAATAGACATCCCTGCAGAAGCGATTCAGCGAGATCAGAATATAGAGCTCCTCCAAGAAATCAAGCAGCTAACCATAAACCCCTCTCAAATCTGCTTCTGTTCTCACTCCATTGGTCCAGAAGGCCAGTCTCAGACTATAATCAACTCAACGCAAGGGCAGCGAGGTATTGAGCGCGAATAGCAACGAAAACATGGCATGCATCACTCCCCGACGCTTGCAGCTGTCCAGCAGGCCTCAAAGCAGCAACGAAATCACAAAGAATCGACAGGAAGGTAAGCAAATTCTATGGATTTTGACACTTTTATAGATGATTCTAAGTTCCCTAAGTCCATTAAGGGGAGTAATCAAGCAACCCAAGCTGTAGTCGATGCAATTGAGGCCTTACCATCATTCACTTATACTCCCATCGCAGTCGCGAAGCAGCAAGTCAACCAGCGGTTGGGGTCTTACGGGGTCTTGGCTCGAAATTTCTCAATTACCAAGGAATCCACTAAGAGATAGCAATTTTCGATGAGCTTTGTGGCAGCCATCACCAAGGACCAGCTGATCTCTAGCCAAATCATTGAGGGGGCCTTCGATGCCGTGCTATTCGAGAACTTCCTCTATCACACCCTGCGCCAGCTGCGCACAGACAAGGATCTCGCCCAGAAAAAAATCGTGCTGCTCATGGACAACGCAGTCATTCACAAGTATTCAGAGGTGCTGGAGACTGCTAGGAAGTTCAAGGTCACTGTCCTCTTCAATGCAGAGTACTCACCCTGGCTTAACCCCATCGAGCAGTTGTTCTCCTACATCAAGAGGCAACTCCGCTAGGAGCAAGCAGACAGCAAGTAAGTATTCTGGGCCTAAATTTTCATA
The DNA here is from genome assembly GCA_000711775.1 of Oxytricha trifallax. NCBI lineage: Eukaryota > Ciliophora > Spirotrichea > Sporadotrichida > Oxytrichidae > Oxytricha > Oxytricha trifallax. Next base: position 12,723 of record ARYC01020910.1, read on the forward strand.
AGATCCACCTGGTGAAGCGGCTCTCGCAGATTCTGAAGGCAATGACCAAGACAGACGTCAACAAGCTATGGGCTTTCAACGTGAAGCAGTGGTGCAGCACCATCAAGCATGGATTTGTGTGAAGTTGAGCTGAATGATGATGAGTTGAGGAGCTGGAGCAATAGAACTGACCAATACAACCATAGACAGCACTTGAATCGTCAAATTTATTGATTAAAAGCCCCTTATTACATATCACACTTTTAAGTTTTAATTCTAACTAATCAAACCAAAAATCCAAAAACCTCTCTCATTTTCGCTCATTCAAATCACCATTTTGGCTCCTCATACACTAAAGCTGCCAAATTTGGTGCTCAAACAGTCGAGCAGGACTTGAAAGTTGCTGAGCTGGGGGTTTTAAACATGGAGAATACGATAAGGTCCCAAATTTGACAAAACACTCATCAAGCAACGAGATATTGACAAAAGATGGGATTCCACTCTAAATCAATGAATTTAGGCAAAGATACCTATATAGCCAATCATTTAATGAATCAGACAGAAAAAATGACTAATGAAAACTAAACTAGTGAATCAGATAAAAAATTGAAGTTCAGATTAAAAATGAGGAAAATAACTAAAATCTAAAGAATTCTAAAACATTAAGCTATAAGTGTTCGAATACAAACGAAAAGTAAAGTTGGTTAAAATTAATATAATTAAAATTGATTTTGATTTATTTATACAATTTCCTATTTTTATCTATTTTAGCAATATTATGATCTACTTATTTATAATATAGCATAAAAAAAATATCATTTCTATATTGGTAAAGATTTCAAATTTTAATTAAAATTACCTTAATTATTTATAAAAAACAATTAATTTAACATTTTTTTAATATAATTATGACCCAAAAAAATATAAACCATGAAAATTATATATTATAAAAAGTAATTTAATATATAGCAATGGTAATTGAAATTATTTATTAAATATTTCGAATATTTTATTGCCAAAAAATATAAAATTTAATATTATGGGGAGGAAACTACCGAATGGAACAGGAGACTTCTGTGGGGGATGAACGGGATACTGCACGAGGGCAGGAAACTTCCCCCTACATTTTAATTGTTTCTTCGTCATAATATACAATAGGAATAGGAATTTCTTTCACTTCATAAGCCTAATAAGTATCATCAACATCTATTGAATTTTCAATTTGAGACAATGTATTTAAGTTTATTTGATTATTTATCCCAGTTTCAAAATTAATAGTAGTGTTCGTTTCACTTATAGTATTAATTTTTTCGTAATTCTTAAGCTATAATGTATTTTATAGTTTTTGAGATGATTATTTTAAATCTTCCTATTAATCTTCATTTTTTTAAACTAAGTAACTGACTGAACTAGATTTCTTGACTGATTACATTTTATGTTGAATTATCTTTTTCTTTAGTATTTTAAAGTAAATTTCTCTGATTTTCAAGTATAAATGTAAAGAATATTTGTTGTCAAATAAGCGATAGTTATCCCTATTGGGATATATCCAAGATCTAAGAATTACTCATATTCCAAATCAAAAGCGTCAGTGAAAATGAAAAGACTATAGCATGAGAATAAAAAGTAAAATTCATTGTAAATTTCAAGTTTGTTTCTACTTTGATAGTAATAAGGTCTCGACATTTTTATGTAAATTATTATTAAAAGCGAGAATATAGTCAGCAGGTTAAGCTAAATTCCCTAGCTTTCATCCATAAAAACTATTAAAATGCAATATAGCAGTCTTCGGAATAAATAAATTGGTGAATACATCAACCTATGCATAAATTCTTTAAAAATAATATATGGGAATGGAATATCTAAGAAAATAATACATTATATAAATGCCTTTTTGAATCATCTAAATCATCAGCAATAGTATCTATTTTGCTCTTTTGGATAAAAATTTAAGCTTATGGTTAGAATTTGATATTTTTGCGTTTTTTTACTTTTTTAACTTTAACCTTAGGTGTTTTTACATAAACTAAAAATATCAATACTAGAACTCCGAAAGGTGCAACAATTAGTATAATTAATTTAACATTTATAATTAATTTATTATATATAAAACCCCATAGATCAATTAAGACACGAAGATTGGGGAAAAGAACAATTAAGTTAAAAATTAATTATAATTGGCGTATAATTTTAATGTTTGGGCTAATTATTAAAACTATTGGCTCGATTAATTGACCTTATAAAATAAACCAATCAGAGTGTGTAAAATTGATTTTAGCCTAATTATATTTAATTTCTGCTAATTATAATTAATTTTTAACTTAATTTTTCTTTTCCCCAATCTTCGTGTCTTAATTGATCTATGGGGTTTTATAATGTTGAAAATGTGATAAAATAAATATATAATAAGTTTATAAATTAAATTTAATTAGAAAAAAATAATTTCAATAGAGTTATTAAGAAAGTAGGAGATTATTAATTATAAGCATAATAATTATAATTGGGCATTTTACAAAATTTATTTACAAATTTTTATGTTTAAGTCTTTTATTTAGTTAATAGTTGAGAAGAACTATTCACATAATGTTTTAATTCTTAATATTCTTATCAAAATATTTAACAAATATTTTAACTAAATACTGAAAGCAGTTAGTATTATGGAGGCTGTATATGCTGAGATATCTCCATCTAGATTTAGATTTGGATTATAAATATTAATGAAGGAGCACAATAATATCTCTAAATAAGATTCCATGAAAAATCTAATCATCAAGTTGAACTATACGAGTTCTTTCAATTTATATTTACACTTAAAATATTTAACAATCAATAACAATTTATGTCTAATCCTCTTGTATCTAAGATAATATTTGATAAAAAAACTAACTAATTTACATTGGAATTTTTAGATTAATCATGTCTAGAGTCATAGACAGCATAAACATTAGCACAACGATTAAAATCATCACAATTAATTATTATAATTATATTATTGCCTTAAATCATATGCTCAGTGTCCCAAATATAAATTTATAATAAGAGATTTTATTATTTAGACTTCAAGTTTTAAGTTATGCTCATTAGTTATTAATATTGTCTTAATATGTTATAATAATGTGGAAAAATGGCCTATAAATTTTAAATAAAATGATAAAACAAATTATTACTAAGGATACATTTTTATATATTAAAATTGTAGGTAAGTTGTTAGTTAAAAAATATTACAAATCAATTTACTTTTTATAAAAACCTAAATTAACATTTTTTTCGTAATCAAACAAGATCGCTTGCATTAAATTCTGAAGAAATTATTGGTACAGTGAAATGTTCCAAGATTATGTTCCATTAATTTAGATAAATTTAAATACTATCACAAATAAAAGCCCCATATTTACTATCATATTTGTTGATTAATATCCAGCCAGATCAAACTAATCATTTTGAGGCTCATCATAATATTCATCAAATTGGTATATCTAACTATTGTAGTCTTCAACATTCAATTAATTAATGTGTGATTAATTTAAAATTTTTTATCTCAAAAGTTATTGTTTATATTGAAAAACTAGAAGTTTGAAACTGAAAGAATAAGAAGAAAAAACATTCTAGTATTTGGTGGCAATATAATGTTAACCATTGGCAGGTGAGATATAAGTTAAAAAGAATTTATCATTCCCCATAAATATTGCAGACTCTAACTCCTATTAATCAATATTTAAACTTTAGGTAAATAGCTTACATAAAAATGCTTAAGATAAAATTTCCACCCATAAATGCTTAAACTGAGGCAGAACTTCCATCGCCCAATGACCCCATAAGCGCTTTCATTGCTATAAATTAAACTAGTAATTAATTTTACAGTCAGATAATTAAGGAGGTACTGCTTTCGAAATTACAAGATCTTTCTGAACTATTACTTTCTTGTTTATTCCTACGTAGAAGTAAAATAAAGTATTAATATGATAACTAATATACTATTTATAAGTTATAATTATGCAAGAATTTAAGAGTCACATCGTCCCATTGCTAAAATATATTAGCTATTATTGAAGCTTACATGATAAGTAAATTAAAAAACTTATTAAAAAAATAACATAGTTGTTCACCCCGAGCCACCCCCCCAACCCCAAACCGAGCCCCCCATCCCCACCTCCATATAAATAATTTTTTTCAGTGTAATTTTTCTTGCCCTGCGATCGGCTATTACATAAAATGATTTATTTTTATAAGATTCACTACATCCGTCAACGTTTTTGTGTACATGCTCCCATAGGAAAATATTTAAAAATACAACAAATGTTAGTTTTATATATAATATTAAATATTCTTAGATAAGAATTTTTTTTAACATTAATATAATTGTACTTTTAATAAGGTAACCATAAAATTCTATATTTAACTGGAATGTATATTTATTTTAAATTCTATGGTTACCTTATTAAAAGTACAATTATATTAATGTTAAAAAAAAATTCGTATCTAAGAATATTTAATATTATATATAAAACTAACATTTGTTTGTATTTTAAAATATTTTCCTATGGGAGCATGTACACAAAAACGTTGACGGATGAAGTGAGTCTTATAAAAATAAACCATTTTATGTAATAGCCGCTCGCAGGGCAAGAAAAATTGCACTGAAAAAAATTATTTATATGGAGGTGGGGTTGGGGGGCTCGGTTGGGGGTTGGGGGGCGACTCGGGGTGAACACATATTCATTTGAGATGTTCGTTGGATTAAGAAAACTTAGTTAAATAGTCATTTTGTTATCTATCATATTTTCAATTGAGTAATTTGCCCTATGTTTTTTACCATTTTATACTAAATTTACTTCTAGAGATTTATTCAGTCTTTATGTTAATAAGATTTTAACATCCCCACCCTTATTAAATTATTTATTTTGATTGTAAATAATTTTTACTCACTTTCAATAATGCAATTTTTTTAAAATGAAAACTCATCAAATAATAAATTTATTATTAAGGGAAATATTTAAAGTTTAACAAGTGGAAATTTTTATGAGGTGAGGAAGGGAAATTAGATTTTTAACATTTTCATAGTCTTTCTATATAATTTGGTGGACATTTAATATTAGTATCAAATAAAATAAGCATTTCTCCCTTATAATCGATACGTTTAATTTTAGCTCTAATATATCCAATAAACTCAGTTTATGACGCGAATCTTTCTTCATCAGTTATGTTTTCAAATCCAATAGAATCATTCCCTGCTCCGTTCACTATAATGCCAAATTTATACTTTGTTATTAAAGGATTAGTTGGATGGTCATCTTTGAGCCATATCTCAACAGCATACTCACCAACATGTTCTTTTTTTGGATTAAAAGTCATCATTCCTTTTCCTTTATTATCAATTGTATCTGTAAATATTTGAGTTACACCAATATGATATTCAATTTCGATATTATTCCCATTTTAATCAATAGTTTTGGGCAAGTTGTAAATTACTGAAGCTCCAACATTAATGGTTTAATTTTTGAGAGATGCTTCAAATAAGGGTGCTAAGTTTACCCTTTAAGAGCTGCTTGTAATTACAGAAAGATAAAAAGAATAAGTATAGTTTGCCACCACCCCATATGGTTTACCAAAAAACGTTTAAACCTATACTTTATAGTTTCCTACATAAGATTTTTTATTTGTGTAAATAAGTAGGTAGATTTTATTTGTTGTTTTCTCATGATAGGTTGATATCATTCCAGGTTTTTAGAGTTAGTTTTCATATTGAGTTTAATTTATAATAATTTACTCATAAAAATATTTTAGGTTATTAAGCAATTATTATAGCTTTTATAGTAATAAACATTTAGAATTATAAATTTACTTCATAAAAACAATAACTTAATATACTAACTGAATATAAATTATAATTTTCATATGATACTTAGATATCAGAAACTGTATTACACCCTGAAATATATGTAACAATATATGGTAATTTAAAGTAACTCATAGATTCAATAAAATAATAAAATATCCTTCAATATTAACTAACAAATTAAAAAGTAAAATCATTTATTGATAATAAAAAAAATAATATTATTCCCCAATGACAAAAGTAGCATTTAATAAATTATGATTGTAAGAATAAATATGATATTCAAAATATATAAAATAGTTATACAAATCATGGAGTGAAACAGGAATATAAAATTTTTAATTGAATCTACTATTTAAAGGTTTTTACTATTGAAAATAATTTTGAAATTCTTAAGAAACAAGATATTTTGATAGTGAGTAAAACTCTCAATAAGTATTTTATGACGATTTTGACATAATGAAAGATTTTATTTTAGGCAAGACTAAAAATTATTCATTTTTAATATTCATTATTAAAAAAAATAATTAAATCTATGTTTTAATATATTGATCCAAAACTTAATGGAAGGTAAATATTTATGCAAAAAATTTAATTTTTATTTTTATTACTAAATTATTTTGTATTCTTAAAATAATAATTTAAGCATTAGGTAGATTAGGATCTTTATATATATCATTTCTATTTTAATTTTTAATTTGTATTCTAAAATAGTGGATTATTATTTATAATACTTTATAAATTATATTTTTCTGTGATAAGTGCATTCATCCCAGATTCTCAAATAAAATTATGGATCCTGAAAGACTCCTAAGACTGTATCTACAGGGTAGTCAAAAAATGAATGAATTGTGAGTTTATAGTCAGTGTAATTGTAAAAATATATAATTAAAAATAAATCATCATGAATTAATGATAAATATTTTTTTAAAAAATATAATCTAGGCCATTAAAAGCTAAACCAGTATTAATAAATAAGAGATTTATATTTATTCAGATTAATTATAGGCGTATATGTGAATGTTAACAAAAAAGGCATTGAATACATCGAATCAACTTTGTTAAATTTTTGAATAATTAAATAAATTGTATATATTTTGTATTGGTTTAGAGTAGATTGCTCCATATCACTAATCTAATTGCCAACATTTATTCTTATTTTTGAATCTATTCCTTCTTCACAATTTTAAATAGTTATATTTGCTACAGTTACTATGCACTCAATGCCGATGAAGCATTCGTAAGTTTTGTTTGGATTTGTAAAAATGATAAGCGGGGTCTCCTCAGTGTAAGACAGTATATAAATTATTAAAGTTATAATTATTTATTAAGTATAGGAGTGAAATCAGTAAGTGTATAAGAGTTGTTTCTAGCATCATATCCAGTTTCATTAATTATATAGTCTAAAGTGAAACCTGATAAATCTGATGTTTATGTCTTGTTGTGTAATAATACAAACTTAATGTCATAATAGAAAGTGCCGATTAATGAATGAAATCCTTCTAAGTCTCCTTCTTCTCTAAAATTTCCAATAGAATTCAATTATATTATAAAGAATCTAGAATTTTAATTAATTATAAGTAAATTTAAAAATTGAATCCTAGATTTGGGTATCATCTCCATATTAGGTCATAAAAGCTTTAGTATACATATTTGACATATTTCTATAATAACCTGCTAGATATATTCTTTCCTATGAATTAAAAAAATAAGTCACCTAATTAATGTGCAGGGTTTTTTATGTAAAGGTTGGATCTTTAAACTAAAAGTATCATATTATTAAAATAAAATATAATTGAAGAAATTCCTATATTGATAAATATATATTCAACTTACAAATATAATTATAAAATAAATGTAAAAATATTAATATTTTGTTTTTTATTAAAATATAGGTGAAATATAAATATATAATACATTGTATTCTTTCCCGCCTGAAGAATATAACTAATCATAGTTTGAATTAAAATACAATATTTTATGAAAAAAATAATTCAATAATTTTTTCCCTGCTAGTTTTATTCTATTTAGTATAAATTAATTTGATTAATTCATTAGATTTTTGAGAAAGGTATTTAATTTATGTTTATAATGCTATTTAAAAGGTTAAATTAGTCTTAAATTCATATATTAAACGATTGAAAATATGCAAATTATATTTATATATTTATTGAAAATAAAACTGAAAAATAGCTCTTTACTAATAATTTAGTGCTAAAAATATTATAATTAATTGTCAAATATTTTTAAATAAAAGAATTCTTAAGCCTTTTGATTAATTCTTAATAACGGTCAAAAATTTTTAAATTAGAGTGCATAATTTCTTTTTATATAGCAAATTATTTATTTTATCTCAGTTTTCTTGGTATAAATATCTATCAAAATCAATTTTTTATATTTATAGAAGGTTCTTGGTCATATTTACTAAACTGGTTCTTAATCTCTCGAGAGACAACAGACATCAGTTGAAGTTTGTCACAGCAACCATAAAATAAGAGCAAATAAATATCGATACTGGAAGCCAAATTTCTAGAATATCTGAGTTTAGTGCAATATTTAGATTATTAAATTTTAAAATTATTAAACATATTAAACGTAATTATGATATGATTAAATTGCAATATTTTGATTAAAAATTAATCAAATTTTTTTTAATATTTGAATTTCACTCATTCGAGGCATAAATGTTAATTTTTTATAAAACTTAAGCTTTATCAAATAACTTATAAAAATGGTCCCAAATCAATCTTCTAACAATTAAGTTAAGAGTTTTCGGGTTTTATAATTCAGATATAACTAAATATAATTAATTATTTTCCCAAATTCATTGATATTACTATTATTTTATACATTAATCCTCTTGCAAGTGTATTTTTATTTATTTTAGTTACATATACAGCTAGAGATGAATTTTATCTCATATGAATGCCAGAACAATAATATTCGATATTTATAAAGGTAAAAAGATTTCATTAATTTTATTACAAAAATAAAGATATATTTTATTGTAATTATTTGAACATTATTATTAATCTAATCCTCCCAAAAAATATCATGTGTATTAAACTTAAACTATGATTTCATTTTTGAAAATTAAATACTATAAGTTTAGCATATTAAGCATACGCACTCTATTTTGAGGTATCATCAAGATATTTATAATTTAATAATATAAATAGATCTATCTTCATTTAAAATTATTTTACAGACTTAAAATTATAGAAGATTCAATGCAACGAAACCCCAAGCATGAAATTCAGTACCTCTAATATGCTCATTACTTATGCACCCAAAGACCTCTCTTTAGTTATTTATTTGTTATTCATAAATCATATTTACTGAGTGAGAAAAGCAATTTCCTTAAGGGCAGGTCATTAAAAACATCTGTTTGATAAAAATAACATTTTTATTACATTCAAGAAATAAGCGATTTAAATATTATGGGAATCGTAAAATAATGTGGTAAATTATAATAATTTCGTTATTTAACATAAAAAGTACCTCTAGAATATAAATTATTAATATTTTATTGATATTTTAGAGTAAATTTTCTATCATTGAATGAGAATTTTTTACTATATATAAAAAAATTTAATTAGAGTTTGAATTTATGAGTATGAATTATTAATATTAATTAACAAGTAAAATTCTCTTCTCCTTAATTATAAACGTATGCAATGTTTTTGTGTTATGAATTCAACATAAAAACATGTTTAACTTTCAATTTCTATTTAATTATATATTTGACGAAATATTATAAATCATTATACACAGAACAGTAAGATAAAAAATAAAAATATTGAGAATTTTATGAGGTTCCTACTATTAATTTTTGTTAAAACTCACTTGTTTAAATAATCAATTAATACTGAACTACTTATTTTTTTTAAATTAATTTATTTC
>ARYC01020911.1:0-14833 GCA_000711775.1 Oxytricha trifallax
TTTTCTTTAGTATTTTAAAGTAAATTTCTCTGATTTTCAAGTATAAAATGTAAAGAATATTTGTTGTCAAATAAGCGATAGTTATCCCTATTGGGATATATCCAAGATCTAAGAATTACTCATATTCCAAATCAAAAGCGTCAGTGAAAATGAAAAGACTATAGCATGAGAATAAAAAGTAAAATTCATTGTAAATTTCAAGTTTGTTTCTACTTTGATAGTAATAAGGTCTCGACATTTTTATGTAAATTATTATTAAAAGCGAGAATATAGTCAGCAGGTTAAGCTAAATTCCCTAGCTTTCATCCATAAAAACTATTAAAATGCAATATAGCAGTCTTCGGAATAAATAAATTGGTGAATACATCAACCTATGCATAAATTCTTTAAAAATAATATATGGGAATGGAATATCTAAGAAAATAATACATTATATAAATGCCTTTTTGAATCATCTAAATCATCAGCAATAGTATCTATTTTGCTCTTTTGGATAAAAATTTAAGCTTATGGTTAGAATTTGATATTTTTGCGTTTTTTTACTTTTTTAACTTTAACCTTAGGTGTTTTTACATAAACTAAAAATATCAATACTAGAACTCCGAAAGGTGCAACAATTAGTATAATTAATTTAACATTTATAATTAATTTATTATATATAAAACCCCATAGATCAATTAAGACACGAAGATTGGGGAAAAGAACAATTAAGTTAAAAATTAATTATAATTGGCGTATAATTTTAATGTTTGGGCTAATTATTAAAACTATTGGCTCGATTAATTGACCTTATAAAATAAACCAATCAGAGTGTGTAAAATTGATTTTAGCCTAATTATATTTAATTTCTGCTAATTATAATTAATTTTTAACTTAATTTTTCTTTTCCCCAATCTTCGTGTCTTAATTGATCTATGGGGTTTTATAATGTTGAAAATGTGATAAAATAAATATATAAAAGTTTATAAATTAAATTTAATTAGAAAAAAATAATTTCAATAGAGTTATTAAGAAAGTAGGAGATTATTAATTATAAGCATAATAATTATAATTGGGCATTTTACAAAATTTATTTACAAATTTTTATGTTTAAGTCTTTTATTTAGTTAATAGTTGAGAAGAACTATTCACATAATGTTTTAATTCTTAATATTCTTATCAAAATATTTAACAAATATTTTAACTAAATACTGAAAGCAGTTAGTATTATGGAGGCTGTATATGCTGAGATATCTCCATCTAGATTTAGATTTGGATTATAAATATTAATGAAGGAGCACAATAATATCTCTAAATAAGATTCCATGAAAAATCTAATCATCAAGTTGAACTATACGAGTTCTTTCAATTTATATTTACACTTAAAATATTTAACAATCAATAACAATTTATGTCTAATCCTCTTGTATCTAAGATAATATTTGATAAAAAAACTAACTAATTTACATTGGAATTTTTAGATTAATCATGTCTAGAGTCATAGACAGCATAAACATTAGCACAACGATTAAAATCATCACAATTAATTATTATAATTATATTATTGCCTTAAATCATATGCTCAGTGTCCCAAATATAAATTTATAATAAGAGATTTTATTATTTAGACTTCAAGTTTTAAGTTATGCTCATTAGTTATTAATATTGTCTTAATATGTTATAATAATGTGGAAAAATGGCCTATAAATTTTAAATAAAATGATAAAACAAATTATTACTAAGGATACATTTTTATATATTAAAATTGTAGGTAAGTTGTTAGTTAAAAAATATTACAAATCAATTTACTTTTTATAAAAACCTAAATTAACATTTTTTTCGTAATCAAACAAGATCGCTTGCATTAAATTCTGAAGAAATTATTGGTACAGTGAAATGTTCCAAGATTATGTTCCATTAATTTAGATAAATTTAAATACTATCACAAATAAAAGCCCCATATTTACTATCATATTTGTTGATTAATATCCAGCCAGATCAAACTAATCATTTTGAGGCTCATCATAATATTCATCAAATTGGTATATCTAACTATTGTAGTCTTCAACATTCAATTAATTAATGTGTGATTAATTTAAAATTTTTTATCTCAAAAGTTATTGTTTATATTGAAAAACTAGAAGTTTGAAACTGAAAGAATAAGAAGAAAAAACATTCTAGTATTTGGTGGCAATATAATGTTAACCATTGGCAGGTGAGATATAAGTTAAAAAGAATTTATCATTCCCCATAAATATTGCAGACTCTAACTCCTATTAATCAATATTTAAACTTTAGGTAAATAGCTTACATAAAAATGCTTAAGATAAAATTTCCACCCATAAATGCTTAAACTGAGGCAGAACTTCCATCGCCCAATGACCCCATAAGCGCTTTCATTGCTATAAATTAAACTAGTAATTAATTTTACAGTCAGATAATTAAGGAGGTACTGCTTTCGAAATTACAAGATCTTTCTGAACTATTACTTTCTTGTTTATTCCTACGTAGAAGTAAAATAAAGTATTAATATGATAACTAATATACTATTTATAAGTTATAATTATGCAAGAATTTAAGAGTCACATCGTCCCATTGCTAAAATATATTAGCTATTATTGAAGCTTACATGATAAGTAAATTAAAAAACTTATTAAAAAAATAACATAGTTGTTCACCCCGAGCCACCCCCCCAACCCCAAACCGAGCCCCCCATCCCCACCTCCATATAAATAATTTTTTTCAGTGTAATTTTTCTTGCCCTGCGATCGGCTATTACATAAAATGATTTATTTTTATAAGATTCACTACATCCGTCAACGTTTTTGTGTACATGCTCCCATAGGAAAATATTTAAAAATACAAACAAATGTTAGTTTTATATATAATATTAAATATTCTTAGATAAGAAATTTTTTTTAACATTAATATAATTGTACTTTTAATAAGGTAACCATAAAATTCTTTATTTAACTGGAATGTATATTTATTTTGAATTTTATGGTTACCTTATTAAAAGTACAATTATATTAATGTTAAAAAAAAATTTCTTATCTAAGAATATTTAATATTATATATAAAACTAACATTTGTTTGTATTTTTAAATATTTTCCTATGGGAGCATGTACACAAAAACGTTGACGGATGTAGTGAGTCTTATAAAAATAAACCATTTTATGTAATAGCCGCTCGCAGGGCAAGAAAAATTGCACTGAAAAAAATTATTTATATGGAGGTGGGGTTGGGGGGCTCGGTTGGGGGTTGGGGGGCGACTCGGGGTGAACACATATTCATTTGAGATGTTCGTTGGATTAAGAAAACTTAGTTAAATAGTCATTTTGTTATCTATCATATTTTCAATTGAGTAATTTGCCCTATGTTTTTTACCATTTTATACTAAATTTACTTCTAGAGATTTATTCAGTCTTTATGTTAATAAGATTTTAACATCCCCACCCTTATTAAATTATTTATTTTGATTGTAAATAATTTTTACTCACTTTCAATAATGCAATTTTTTTAAAATGAAAACTCATCAAATAATAAATTTATTATTAAGGGAAATATTTAAAGTTTAACAAGTGGAAATTTTTATGAGGTGAGGAAGGGAAATTAGATTTTTAACATTTTCATAGTCTTTCTATATAATTTGGTGGACATTTAATATTAGTATCAAATAAAATAAGCATTTCTCCCTTATAATCGATACGTTTAATTTTAGCTCTAATATATCCAATAAACTCAGTTTATGACGCGAATCTTTCTTCATCAGTTATGTTTTCAAATCCAATAGAATCATTCCCTGCTCCGTTCACTATAATGCCAAATTTATACTTTGTTATTAAAGGATTAGTTGGATGGTCATCTTTGAGCCATATCTCAACAGCATACTCACCAACATGTTCTTTTTTTGGATTAAAAGTCATCATTCCTTTTCCTTTATTATCAATTGTATCTGTAAATATTTGAGTTACACCAATATGATATTCAATTTCGATATTATTCCCATTTTAATCAATAGTTTTGGGCAAGTTGTAAATTACTGAAGCTCCAACATTAATGGTTTAATTTTTGAGAGATGCTTCAAATAAGGGTGCTAAGTTTACCCTTTAAGAGCTGCTTGTAATTACAGAAAGATAAAAAGAATAAGTATAGTTTGCCACCACCCCATATGGTTTACCAAAAAACGTTTAAACCTATACTTTATAGTTTCCTACATAAGATTTTTTATTTGTGTAAATAAGTAGGTAGATTTTATTTGTTGTTTTCTCATGATAGGTTGATATCATTCCAGGTTTTTAGAGTTAGTTTTCATATTGAGTTTAATTTATAATAATTTACTCATAAAAATATTTTAGGTTATTAAGCAATTATTATAGCTTTTATAGTAATAAACATTTAGAATTATAAATTTACTTCATAAAAACAATAACTTAATATACTAACTGAATATAAATTATAATTTTCATATGATACTTAGATATCAGAAACTGTATTACACCCTGAAATATATGTAACAATATATGGTAATTTAAAGTAACTCATAGATTCAATAAAATAATAAAATATCCTTCAATATTAACTAACAAATTAAAAAGTAAAATCATTTATTGATAATAAAAAAAATAATATTATTCCCCAATGACAAAAGTAGCATTTAATAAATTATGATTGTAAGAATAAATATGATATTCAAAATATATAAAATAGTTATACAAATCATGGAGTGAAACAGGAATATAAAATTTTTAATTGAATCTACTATTTAAAGGTTTTTACTATTGAAAATAATTTTGAAATTCTTAAGAAACAAGATATTTTGATAGTGAGTAAAACTCTCAATAAGTATTTTATGACGATTTTGACATAATGAAAGATTTTATTTTAGGCAAGACTAAAAATTATTCATTTTTAATATTCATTATTAAAAAAAATAATTAAATCTATGTTTTAATATATTGATCCAAAACTTAATGGAAGGTAAATATTTATGCAAAAAATTTAATTTTTATTTTTATTACTAAATTATTTTGTATTCTTAAAATAATAATTTAAGCATTAGGTAGATTAGGATCTTTATATATATCATTTCTATTTTAATTTTTAATTTGTATTCTAAAATAGTGGATTATTATTTATAATACTTTATAAATTATATTTTTCTGTGATAAGTGCATTCATCCCAGATTCTCAAATAAAATTATGGATCCTGAAAGACTCCTAAGACTGTATCTACAGGGTAGTCAAAAAATGAATGAATTGTGAGTTTATAGTCAGTGTAATTGTAAAAATATATAATTAAAAATAAATCATCATGAATTAATGATAAATATTTTTTTAAAAAATATAATCTAGGCCATTAAAAGCTAAACCAGTATTAATAAATAAGAGATTTATATTTATTCAGATTAATTATAGGCGTATATGTGAATGTTAACAAAAAAGGCATTGAATACATCGAATCAACTTTGTTAAATTTTTGAATAATTAAATAAATTGTATATATTTTGTATTGGTTTAGAGTAGATTGCTCCATATCACTAATCTAATTGCCAACATTTATTCTTATTTTTGAATCTATTCCTTCTTCACAATTTTAAATAGTTATATTTGCTACAGTTACTATGCACTCAATGCCGATGAAGCATTCGTAAGTTTTGTTTGGATTTGTAAAAATGATAAGCGGGGTCTCCTCAGTGTAAGACAGTATATAAATTATTAAAGTTATAATTATTTATTAAGTATAGGAGTGAAATCAGTAAGTGTATAAGAGTTGTTTCTAGCATCATATCCAGTTTCATTAATTATATAGTCTAAAGTGAAACCTGATAAATCTGATGTTTATGTCTTGTTGTGTAATAATACAAACTTAATGTCATAATAGAAAGTGCCGATTAATGAATGAAATCCTTCTAAGTCTCCTTCTTCTCTAAAATTTCCAATAGAATTCAATTATATTATAAAGAATCTAGAATTTTAATTAATTATAAGTAAATTTAAAAATTGAATCCTAGATTTGGGTATCATCTCCATATTAGGTCATAAAAGCTTTAGTATACATATTTGACATATTTCTATAATAACCTGCTAGATATATTCTTTCCTATGAATTAAAAAAATAAGTCACCTAATTAATGTGCAGGGTTTTTTATGTAAAGGTTGGATCTTTAAACTAAAAGTATCATATTATTAAAATAAAATATAATTGAAGAAATTCCTATATTGATAAATATATATTCAACTTACAAATATAATTATAAAATAAATGTAAAAATATTAATATTTTGTTTTTTATTAAAATATAGGTGAAATATAAATATATAATACATTGTATTCTTTCCCGCCTGAAGAATATAACTAATCATAGTTTGAATTAAAATACAATATTTTATGAAAAAAATAATTCAATAATTTTTTCCCTGCTAGTTTTATTCTATTTAGTATAAATTAATTTGATTAATTCATTAGATTTTTGAGAAAGGTATTTAATTTATGTTTATAATGCTATTTAAAAGGTTAAATTAGTCTTAAATTCATATATTAAACGATTGAAAATATGCAAATTATATTTATATATTTATTGAAAATAAAACTGAAAAATAGCTCTTTACTAATAATTTAGTGCTAAAAATATTATAATTAATTGTCAAATATTTTTAAATAAAAGAATTCTTAAGCCTTTTGATTAATTCTTAATAACGGTCAAAAATTTTTAAATTAGAGTGCATAATTTCTTTTTATATAGCAAATTATTTATTTTATCTCAGTTTTCTTGGTATAAATATCTATCAAAATCAATTTTTTATATTTATAGAAGGTTCTTGGTCATATTTACTAAACTGGTTCTTAATCTCTCGAGAGACAACAGACATCAGTTGAAGTTTGTCACAGCAACCATAAAATAAGAGCAAATAAATATCGATACTGGAAGCCAAATTTCTAGAATATCTGAGTTTAGTGCAATATTTAGATTATTAAATTTTAAAATTATTAAACATATTAAACGTAATTATGATATGATTAAATTGCAATATTTTGATTAAAAATTAATCAAATTTTTTTTAATATTTGAATTTCACTCATTCGAGGCATAAATGTTAATTTTTTATAAAACTTAAGCTTTATCAAATAACTTATAAAAATGGTCCCAAATCAATCTTCTAACAATTAAGTTAAGAGTTTTCGGGTTTTATAATTCAGATATAACTAAATATAATTAATTATTTTCCCAAATTCATTGATATTAACTATTATTTTATACATTAATCCTCTTGCAAGTGTATTTTTATTTATTTTAGTTACATATACAGCTAGAGATGAATTTTATCTCATATGAATGCCAGAACAATAATATTCGATATTTATAAAGGTAAAAAGATTTCATTAATTTTATTACAAAAATAAAGATATATTTTATTGTAATTATTTGAACATTATTATTAATCTAATCCTCCCAAAAAATATCATGTGTATTAAACTTAAACTATGATTTCATTTTTGAAAATTAAATACTATAAGTTTAGCATATTAAGCATACGCACTCTATTTTGAGGTATCATCAAGATATTTATAATTTAATAATATAAATAGATCTATCTTCATTTAAAATTATTTTACAGACTTAAAATTATAGAAGATTCAATGCAACGAAACCCCAAGCATGAAATTCAGTACCTCTAATATGCTCATTACTTATGCACCCAAAGACCTCTCTTTAGTTATTTATTTGTTATTCATAAATCATATTTACTGAGTGAGAAAAGCAATTTCCTTAAGGGCAGGTCATTAAAAACATCTGTTTGATAAAAATAACATTTTTATTACATTCAAGAAATAAGCGATTTAAATATTATGGGAATCGTAAAATAATGTGGTAAATTATAATAATTTCGTTATTTAACATAAAAAGTACCTCTAGAATATAAATTATTAATATTTTATTGATATTTTAGAGTAAATTTTCTATCATTGAATGAGAATTTTTTACTATATATAAAAAAATTTAATTAGAGTTTGAATTTATGAGTTATGAATTATTAATATTAATTAACAAGTAAAATTCTCTTCTCCTTAATTATAAACGTATGCAATGTTTTTGTGTTATGAATTCAACATAAAAACATGTTTAACTTTCAATTTCTATTTAATTATATATTTGACGAAATATTATAAATCATTATACACAGAACAGTAAGATAAAAAATAAAAATATTGAGAATTTTATGAGGTTCCTACTATTAATTTTTGTTAAAACTCACTTGTTTAAATAATCAATTAATACTGAACTACTTATTTTTTTTAAATTAATTTATTTCCATTTCATCATTTACATCCACGAATGCTATAAATAATTATTCTAAATGTTTAAAAAATATACAAATATTTTAATGTTTTTGATTACTAAGTTTGCAATAAAAGGATTTCCAGGATTATCCCCATTTGTTTGAAAGCATCCGAAAAGTAAATTACATATTATAATTTATAATAATTTAGTTTATTTATTAATTTTTGGTTTTAAAAATATTCAAAAAACTTATTCTTTTTAAAAATATATATTTAAATCATTGCCACTAGCCGAAACCTTTTATCCACCAATTAAAATTAAAAGTATTATAATTTTGCTATATTTTTTGTTGTTGCAAATAAATATAATTAAAAATAATGAAAATCAATTTATAACATTTACAAATTTATTATAATATTTTATAAATATTATAATATAACCTATTAATTAGTGAAGTATCATAATAAAATATTTTTTATTTAATTAGATTAATGAAAATTTTAGTGATCAATTTATAATATAATTTTATGAAAAATGATTTATAAATTTATCAACCAAAATAAACGAAGCTGTGTGCAGATGGAAAAAGTAAAATTAAATTAAGATTTTTAATTAGAAATTTACTTGATAATAATGACTAAATATATAACGAAAAAATAAATAAAATTTGTTATCTGTAATGAAACAGATATAATAATAATTTTCATTTTTTGAATTGCTATTTGATAATATATCATTTTCCTTCACTGTTTTGATATTTTGGTTGGTATAATAGATATTAATAAGAAATTAGGTGATTTATATATAAATTTAACTTACCTTTTAATATTATCACTTTTTTTATAAATAAACTTTCGAGTTAAAAGAAATGAGGGAGTTTTTCTACCTTTTCCAGTAAATATTAGTGTTAGTTAAAAATTATAAAAATTTTAATTTACTATTAAATAATAGTAGAGCATATGCTGTGGGATAATCCAGGTATTTCTATATGGTTGACAGTTGACAGTTAATTTTTTAAGACATGTTCTTATTTTGGAAACCTATCAAGATTGAAAATTCCCCACTACAATTATATCCATAAAATCTTCTATTATATAGATCAATTTTAAATAAGGTGTTATTATAAAAAAATTCCAGCGTTAAAGCCTAGTCTTTCAATAGACGTCATTTTTAATTGTTAACTTATCCTTGAGTAACAAACTGCAATATGATAAAATTAAATGTTAGTTATGTGTCACTAGATAATTGATAATTTTAATAAATCATTTAAATAAAACTAATATTTGTTTCATGATAAAAATTCTATTTACTAATTTTAGGTTTTGAGAAAACTCAATCATTTATTTAAATAACTTAAAAAACTCCCTTCTAATAACTTAAATTATAATTCACATAACTCGATAAATTAATTTAATTTAATTGATTAAAAAGTGACTTAACATTGTAGGTCCATTAATCTGTCGGAAAGGTAAGTGTGTAATAAATTGTTTTTAAGTCTCTAGAAAATTTTGAAATTCTCCCATTAGAGCCTAGTTATTAATAAATGAAAAAATTCTTATTTAATTAATTATCTATCTTTAAAAACAGCTTTAAAATTGATAAATATTTATAATAAATCGTTTTCAAGAAAAAAATATGCATGTTTATTTATTTAATAGTACGCCCATATTAGTTCTTATTAAAAACTAATAAATATTGTAATAATTTATTTTTTTTTTATATAAGGTGTTGTTAATGTAATTGTTTTAAATTAAAAAAAATTCTCAATGAAAGATTTTTTTAGCTCATTTATATTTGTAAATTGTCTAAAGTATAATTGAATAGGGCAATTTGTTTATAATAAATAAATCAATAATTAAAAAATTGTATTTAACTTTGTATAAATATAATGAATATATACTGGTTCAATAAAAAATTTAAATCAGCTGTATTTCAGTATTGACTGTACAATTTTTTCGCATCCCAGAAAAGATAAATTAATAATAATTTTTGCATTAAAATTAACTAAGCAAATCACCCTATATAAAAATCGATTTATCTTTCAAAGATGCGATAAAATGGTACCTCAGAGTCTAACTGGTTTCTAATTCTAAATCGAATAATATTAAATTTTAGCAATATTATTTAGGAGTAATATTGTTATTGACTTTCAATAATTTAAAATTAAAATTAATAAATTTATGATCAGAGCCAGGTCGGCAGGTTGATGGCAGCCTGCCAAACACTGGAGTACCCCTAGTTCGAGTCCCAAACTAGCCAACGGTTTATCACCGCCGAATGATTAATGGATCGTCTCCACCAAGGTAGTGAAAAGATGACGGGTGGCGTTACATATGCGACCTGGCTCTGACCAGGTGTTTCAGTCGACTAGCCTATTTATTTCCCAAACTAAAAGAATAAACGTACCTTAAGTAACTTTTTGGCAACCATGTGATGTTGATGCTTGTAAACTGTTTAGCTTCTTGCTCATTGACTTCTCCATCTTTTGTTAGCCATTGAGAAATTAAAATAATTAATAAATTATACTTATATGTTAATTATATTTCACTATAACCCTTACCTAAGTTAATTACTTACCTACTTACTTAATAAATTTATTTAGTTATTGAGGTTATAATCTCCATTGAAAGTTCATTAAATTAGCATTAATATTTTTTATTTAATAAAATGAAAGTTATCATTTATCTAACTTTGTTATTTGGCACATTTAAATATAAATTAATTTATATTTTAATTTTGACCGAAAAATATTCCTCCTTACTTATAGTTCCCATCCCCATCAAATGTCCCAATAAATATATTCATTTGACCATGTATATTTTAATTGTAATAATTTATTTGAAATATTTTTATCAAAAGTTTATTTCTTAAAAACTAAATTATTGTTAAATTAAATTAAGTTATTATATTATTTATAAACCTGTTCCATCTAATACTCTAATTGCTGCAGCAATCAATTCATTATCATTATAAGATTTGTAGGCTAATGAATCCACTGAATAGACAGTTCCATACTTGACAAATTTATTTAGTAATTTATCTCAATTTACAATATTTTAATAATAAAATTTAGTGTCCAGAGACTCAAACACTTTCATCCAGCTTATCAAGTAATAATATTGTTTAAAAATAAAAAATACTTCACTCTAAATTTATAATAGGTATAAAAAATAAGAATAAAACTTCATTTAAGCTATTTTTGTAGTTTAATATTTTTTAATATTTAATTTAAAATGATCAAAATTTTATAAATTATAATATACTAATACTCTCTATTTACTTATTTAGCTAGAAAAGGCTGATTATATAAGGACCCTCCGAATATCAAGTCTCCATTTGTATTAATCTAATTTATATCAATTCTGAATTAGGAAATAATCAGAAAATATGATTAAAAAATATTATTAATCTCTAAAATAGCACTCATTTCACTATTGTAATAATAAACTTATAATTAAATAAAATCAGATAATTAAAGGTATTCATTAAATTGCGAATATTTTGGTATCTATGCTAAATCAATAGATACAATAGTAACGAAAAAATTAATATATAAATTTATTACTATAATAATTAGTAGGAGAGTGTATTGTACATTTAATTAAGTTCTCGCGCATAATTTAATGAGTTCATAAATTAATTAAAGTCGAAAAAGCATATTTCATATGATAGTCAAATATTAATAAACAAAGTTATGCTCAAATATTAATTCTACTTATGCATACATGATTATAAAATTTTAGAAACTTAATACTTTTAATGATTTAACTAATGTTTTTTAATATTTTATTTGGCCAAGATCAAAAGTATTTATACATTATTTTATATCATTCAAAACCCCAAAATCCCTTAATGAGGTTTATAAGTTCTTTGATTTGTAGGGAATTTGTTAGGGGTTGAGGTTATTAATAGGTTTTAATGTGAAATTTATAGTAAATGTATTTAATTTAATCACTCAAAATGCACTTTTGGATCATGTGGGAGATGTCTGAAGTTTATCTTACTTATCCACAACTCTAACTGCTCTATTGATATGTCTGATCTTGAGTTTGGTTTAATTATTATTGACTCTGCCATTTGATTCATTGATTGAGATACTCTTGTTTTGTCAATAAATTTCTTTATTCTTTGTTTAGCATCCTTCTCGCATCTTGTAGAGTAGTATCATTGCGAGGCATATCGCACTCTATTATTATTGCTGCCATAGCACACACATCCCACTAAAAGTCTCCATCTCTACAGTCCTCTCTTTCTGGATACTACCCTTGCGTTCCCATTACAGTTCCAAGCCTTGATACTTCCACTATTTAGGCTATGTTGAAATCGATTATTGCTACTATTACAGGTGAGAAGTTTATCATTATATTTTTTAGCTTCAAATCTCTGTGAACAAACCCTAACTTGTGAAGCTCTTTAATACCTTGTATGGTTTAAGTTGCTATCAAAGCAAGCTACTTATGATTCCTTTGATCAGTAATGAAATCTCTGAAGGTCATTTCATAGAGTGGAGTCTGAAAGCAACATGATCCTTGGCAAGGAGAACAGCATCTAGCTTGATTAAGTAAATACACTCTTTAAACTTTGCTTGAGTGAGTACTTGATACTCATTTGTAAACTCCATCTAGTATTTACCATCACTTAAGAGATAGTTGAAGGGATACACCTTGTATGCGTATTGATGATCATTGATAACTTTCTTATCAAAGGAGTCTTTAATATAAGGTAGCTTTAAAGTGAAGTGTCTAGGTCAATTTAGGCAAGAACAGGATTATATTGAATCTTGATCATAATTTTCGTTATTTCAGAGGTCAGTTGGTTGAATGCCTTCCTAACGTACTCTAACTCTCTAGCTGATTCAGGCACTACGACCTTAGAATATTCCCTCGCTTTTCTTTTGTTGAGAAGCTTCAGCTCAACTTCATGATTCTCAACCTCTATATCTTTCTTGCGAGCTTTTAATAGATGCTTCTTCAAGTCTCTTGTATGAGAGTATTGCTTATGGCACTCAAAGCAGTCATACTTTCCATCTATTTTATCATGCTTTAAGTATACAGTGGGCTTGGCTTCTCTATGCTATTTCTTATGTCTTCATCAGCTTGATTTATGAGCAAAATCTCTCTCAAATAGCTCACAAAAATAGACTTCAGCTTCTTCAGTTTGTATAGGAATTTCATAAATACCTTTCTATTCCTCTCTGTCTCCCACACACTTGTTTGCCATTTATTTTCTATTATTAATTTCTATTTTAATAACAGAGACATCAAGTGATAGCTCTGGTAGTTCCTTATGAAAGTTCATCTACAGCTATCACACTTTTAATTGACGCCAAAGGTAAGTCTCATTTAGTTGATGGAAGTGCTGTTGTTTTTCTTAAAATGTTAGCGCTCATATTTAAATTTGAATTTAAAATTATAATGCATCTATAACTCAGAGCTCATAAGAGAGCTATGCAACCCTATAAGTTTGAAGGGAAGTTTTTAGAGTATTAGCCAAGAAAAATGAGCACTAAGAGACGAACCAGCTCTAAATATGGGTGAGAAAGTAAACATTTTACTATCAATAATAAGTTGATTACAGCACGTACCGATTTAGGAGATGCACCTAATTAAGTACGTACTGCTTTAGGAGGTATTTTGTGATTTTATGATAAAATTAGGGTGCTCCTAATTAAGTACTAGCTTTAATTAATGCCCCTAATTAAGTACTAGCATTTTAAGAGCTGCTCCTAATTAAGTACGTACCAATTTAAATTAAAAAATATGGAACTATAACAGTAGAAATTGATATCAATCTCTCAAGTTTGAAACAAGTTCTCAAAACCTTCTCCATATCCTTCTTAGAGCTTGACCTCCTATAGGATGCCCATATTTAATAGTAAGTTTTACAGAGGTATATAATTGAAATCAATAAACTTAAATTTGAATATCATTTCTTAGATCTGTAAACAAGATGGAGTCAATGAATGATGTAATGAAAAGAGTGCAAGCACAAGAATTGATTCAAAGATTTAGAAGCAAGGAGGATTTGCACCGCTACCTGGTGCCGCAAGGTAATGAACTTATTGTAACTCATTTTAATTATATAGTTGGTTTGTTCTTGCCAACGATGGAAGGTACCAAAATTTCATTTCTAAGGGCGATACTCTGCGAAGAGAAGAAAGCATTGAAAACTTAAGATGTAAAGTTTGCAGTGATTCCAAACTATCCAGAAATTTCAGTGACTAATTTATATGATGATGCTATGAACGACCCAGAGGTTTCGCTGTAGCTGCCTACTAAGAAGCAGTTGTCAAATAAACTGCCTGAAAGAAACTATTTCTTTGGCATACTTGCAACAATAAAAGGTGATTACTTGAAAGAAATTATTCAAGAATCTCATAAGAAAAGGTACAGCATCTCTTCAGAAGATAAGGATAAACAAGGGATCAAGATAAGTGAGAGCTGGCTATCAGAGCTGCAGAAGCACCCTTATATTTCAAGTAAGATTTGTAGTTTAAATCTTTAGAAAAATTTGGTACTGGCATCTTCTTGATGAAGGAATAGAGAAAGCTTCACAGAGAGCGAAAGTCG
>ARYC01020912.1:0-33054 GCA_000711775.1 Oxytricha trifallax
AAGCTTATGTTTGTGTGAAATATTTTAAAAACTCGCTTGTTATACTCACTTAAAATACTAATATTTAAACATTAAACCCCTACATAAACCCTATTAAAACCCTAATAAAGTATGCACTAATAGTCTACTTTTATCAATCAAAAACTCAATCAAACTACTGAAAGGGTTTTGGGGTTTTGAATCATTTTTAGGTACCAATCACAATTAAAATTAATATATTAAAGCAATATCTTGAAATATTGAAGTTCTATGTATTTATTTTAATATTGTTCCTTATAATATAGATATATCTTTATAAATAAGATTTACTTACTACTTGAGTGTGAACTATTTATATTTTTTGTTGTCTTTGAGCAAATTATAATTTATATTTTCTATTGTTATTTATTTATTTCTAATTATTTTACAACATTTTTTTGTCACCATTCTAAACAAAACAATCTATCTAATCAAATCGACAATATCTACATATTGGACATATTTTATCAATAAATCATTCTATTACCGCTTCTCTTGTCATTATCTCCAAATGTTATAAAAAATTGTTATTATGTATTTTATGCCGACTATCTGAACATTAAGATATTCCTTCTTTGATCATACATTCTTCTTATTAATTACATTTAACCAATTATTGTTTTAGACATTGATTTATTATTACCTTATGAACAATTTATAGATATAAAATTAAAGTTAATTAATTCTACTTTTCTCATTTTTGTATTTGGAATTGTACCGCAGTTATATATTTTTACGGTATTTTAATTCATTGTTAAAATATTTAGTTTGTTGAAATTTGTTATTTATATCTGTTTTTTGTTAATAGAGTTAATTAAATCATTCCTTTTATAAGTGAGAAATATTATAATTATAAAAAGAGTATATTATTCAGATTTCCTTAATTAAATATATTTAATAAAGGCTACCTCCATGTTTCTTTAATTAATTTCTTAAAACTTTTTATAATGAAGTATATGGGTATAGTAAGGTTAATTGTTTTATTATTATCTCACAAATTCTTAAAAATTAACTTAAAATTTTAACTATCGATCTTAAAATATTGTCCAGATATGTGCTAGTATACGCATTGTTTATTCCTTTGTTGAATTCTCTTAGACTTAACATTATATTTTCATCTTTTTCACAGACACCTTTTTCAAATGAATTTTAGAAGAATCTAAAATCTAACTATTCTAATTCTGATTATTTCATTGATAAATAATGATCTAATTTAATTCTTTTTAATATTTCTTAATTAGTTTTTTATTACCTCAAATATAATAATTTTTAGGAGGCAATACAATCACTTAATTCATTTATCCAGAATCAGATTCTAATTTAAACTAACCATATTAATGTCCTATCAAAATTCATATTTCCTACGCAAATCTTTAATATTTGGTATCTTTTAAATATACGCTTTTAGTGGCTTAATAAACCACATAATAATCTTCAAAAATTGAATTTACTCTGTGTAAGATCTATCATAATCATTAATTAAACGACCAAGGTATAATGGCCTATTATCTTAATTTAATGCATCATTTTCGTCTAATTAATATTTAGCGATTGATTATTTACCATTTACAACAAAATAATATGAAGGTTTTACATTGCCCTTACTTTTCCCCATTATCTAATTAAATTATTATAAAATTTAACTAATGCTGTATGCTAAAAGAAGTCTTCAATAACTTTTTCAAATAATGAATTTCACAATGATCATAATTTATAATAAATATGTAATTATTGAATGAATTTACTTAAAATAAAACTTTAAAAACGGAATGCTTTATCAAATTGTTTTGCCTTGAATGAATCTCGGAGTACATTATTTGTCTTTCTTTAAGAATGATGTATTTACAGGATTATAATCGTGATTGATACTGCAGGACACATCAAAAGGATATAGTTTGATATAAGAAAGAGGATTACTAGCTTAAATAAGAACAATTAAATTTGTATAGTAAAAAAACTATCTCTTTGTGAAATGAGGAATGCATGGACATTGATAATAACAAAACTATATGGTAATGGATATTATTTGATGAGCAAATGTAATAAATCTTGCTTATGTAAAGTATTCGAGTATATTGACATAAATATTTATAATTTATCTACATGAATATTTTAACCAATTGTAGGTTATTTATTCCCCAAACTACAATGCTCTTTATCAGGATTGATTATTTCTTAACCTACTAGCAAAAGTTTCGTAATCCAGTATATTCTAATTATTTTACTTCTCATCTATGCTATCTCCAATATATATTATCTTGCCTGGATGCTAAATATTTATTTATATTTAATTTAGACTTAAAAGTTTCAAGTACTTCATAGAACAATTTTCTTTATTGTTCAGAATAATGATATTAAGAATAGTTACTCCTTAGTCCAACAATTCATTTGTCTTCCTTAACTGCATATTTATATTTTTAATAAATAATTTTTTAATTTTTAATGAAGAGCGAAAGCAACCTCCACTGCATTTAGTAGATTTAATCTCTTTAATAAGTTTTTGAGTAACCACTAGATTTAGTGCTTAAATTTTAGCAAAAGGTAGATCATTAACTATTTTTATGAATTATATCTCCATTTTGAATATTTTGACTTTGTTACTCAACTATTATAAAACTTCTTTTTGTAATGGAAGCTCCTTCTCTCACATAAATGAACATCTTATATTTCCTAGTGTTGATCTATTAGGAGCCAAAAATAAAAACTTTAAATACTGATCATATATTCTGATTCTTGATACATTTCTTCTATATAATATTAATTAATATATGGCTTTAAAAATATCATACTGTTAAGTTTTCATAATTGAAATGTAAAATATTAAAACAATATAAAATTTATTAGTATGCTAATTGAGACAGAAGGAAAATTAATCACGAATTTAAAATCAAATATGATGAATATATACCTTAGTAATGTAATAAATAGTACAATAAAATTAATTAATATAAATATTCATTACACTATTTTAATGGAATTATTAAGTTTATCAAGTAAAATAATTATAAATTGTTTAAGTATTTTCAAAATAAATTTGGCATATTATAAACTTTATCAATGTATATTAAAGATAAATTTATATTAAATAGATTTAAGCATATTAAGTACTGTTAAAATTAAAAATAAAAATAAGAGTAAGAGTAACTTTAAATTATAAGCCTCAATCCTCTTTAAAAATAGTCTTTCATCATATATATATATATATATATATATCAATTAAGCATCACATATGAATAAAATGATTTCGTTTTTTATGTTATAATTCTTCATATTTATGCTAAATCTAAATATTTAACCTTTGTAAAATCAAATTCTGGTTGCTAGCATGCCTAATAATATTTCAATGTCATAATTAAAAAACATAAATATAGAAGAAGTATTTAAACTATATAACTGATTTAGCGAATATATTGTAAATTAGAGAAACAATCACTTAAGTAAAAATGTTTATTACTTTAGGGATAAGAATAAAATTTATTTAGTTCATTAAAGGAAAAAATATTAAAGATTTTAAATTCAATAAAATAAAAAAAATATTTAGAAATAAAATATTAAAGATGTATTAAAATAAATATCAATTTAATTTAAATATAATTTCAAAAAAGTCCATATTTCAATAAAATTGTTGTCTATTAATAAAATACATTAAAAATGAGGAAAATGCAAAATAAAAATTCAAAACTAACTTTTAAATAAATAACAGCCAATAATTAGAAAAATGATCAGATAAAATTATAGTTAACTGACTTATTTAATAAATATTGTGATTAAATATGCATATTAACTTAAATTGTCATTAATAAAACATGGAGTCATTTTAAACAATTATTTTTAATTATTTCTCCAATTCAATTCTCATCTAGCATATTGTTACAGGTTGCAATAGCCACCACTTAAGATATCTTCACCGTATCTTCTGGGCATCTTCTTCAACCATGTTAGTGAATAGCACTTAGAAATTCAAGAATTTAGACTCTGAATAAATAAGTCCTCTTTTAATGATTAGAAGTCTATCAGTTAGCTGTTCTAAATTATAACACTTCCAGCTTCAGCAATGTGGAAGATTCCGCCCATCAAGAATGAGGTTGTGTTCGTAATGTTAAGATCTGAAATTGCATTCTTTAAAAATTGCATTGCTTGGCTAATAGAGTGTTTAGGTGTATCAAAATCTAGTCCATGTCAGGGTTTTGCTATACTTAGACAAGGTATTGATGGAGGGTACAGGTCCTGAAGTCTAAGGAGGAGGGAAATCTAATAGCTTCAATCCATCATAAATTATGCATTCATCAGGCAGCTGGAAATATATCGCAGGCTCGTATAACGATTTCTATGATGGCTGCTATCAAGTTTACTATGAATTTATTGTTAATTAGCAAGCCTAGTTTGAGCGAGAGAATTCAAAAGATTGCAGCTAGCTTCATTTATTGACTAAAATGTATCTGTTAGTTCCTAAAAATATCTACCCACTAATGCGAAAAATTCATGATTTATTGTTTTTCTATAATCGAGACTAGAGTTGGTTTAATAAAGTAAATCTTTTCGGCTTCTGGAAAATAGAGAAAGATATTTACAATTTAAAGAGACTAGTTGATAAAAGCCCTTACTACTATGGGCAGGAAGCAATTAATATAATAACAATAAAGATAGCATTAGTAATCTTGAAAGCACTTTCAGAATATATGCTTATACAACATAGGGTTCATCATGCATCTAACTAAAATATCATAATAATCGTGAATATAATTAAGAAATCAACTTTGTACATTTCTTTTTAATTATATTATTTTATCATATTTTTAGGTACTCTACGGCATTTTAGCTGTTTTGCAGTAGATTACCTTAATTATATTAATTTTAAAATAAATTAGTTTTAAATGCTTCAAATAATAAAGTAATTAAGCTTATACAAAAGTTATATATATTTTAAAGTTATTAAATTAATTGATTAAATAAATAAATTTCATAATTTCAAACGTAATCCCATTAAAAAAGTTGCTTAATATGGCAACATTTTAAGATTATTCTCATTTTTAAATATATATATTTATTATATATTTCTATTTTTATAAACAAAATTACTTAATTATTTGAAGCATTTAAATTTAAATTATTTTAAAATAAATATAATTAAGGTACTCTACTGAAAAACAGCTGTAATGCCGTAGAGTACCTAAAAATATGCTAAAAATAATATAATTAAAAAGAAATGTACATAGTTAATTACTTGATTAAATTCACGATTATTTTACTATTTTAGCCAATTTAAGAAATTAAGTTATAAGATTTTTAACAATATTTGTATATCTAAGGAAACTGTAACATTGAGAGCTTTAATTTTAGAGCTTAATGCAAATAAAAGATAGATAAACATAAAATACTCACATTCTTTTATAGTTAAGCTTTGGGCACATCCATTTTACTCAAGTACAATTTAAAACAGAAATACTTCATCTACTGGGTAATATTGCTTGTTTGCATAGTTTTAAATTGTGGCGGACTGGAACACCAATATTATACAATAATTGATTTGATATTTGACATCACTCTTGAGTTAACGACTCCAAATTCTTATAATTTTGTTGACTACTCTTGCAATTTAGAGGTATAAAATTCAAATAACATACTACTTAATAAGAATTAAACAGACTAGCAACAAAACAGTTTCTATAATAAATAGAATGGAATTACTTCGATATTTCTATAACAATTTATAAAACAAGATTTATCTTAAAAGAGCACATTACGATTCTTTTGCTTAAGATCCTGCTAAGCTTGGTAGTTAGATTAAAATTGGGACGAAAGGATTTGATTGGTACTTAAAAGAATTTAAACTCTACACTGACATTGACAGTAGTTTTGATCTATTAAATCACCTATAGATGATGTATAAAAACTACAGATCATTTATTTCTACTCCAACTTACTACCCTTATTTAAGAGAATACTAAAGAATAAGTGGATCACCATCTAATACTTATAACTTCAAAATCTTGCGAATTATGAGAGCAGTATTGTTTAGTTCAATAGCTCTCGTGTCTTACCTCAGCTACTGGAGAAAGTTGTCCTTATTATTACATAACCATAAATATAATATTGGCATAAAGCGCTACAAGTCATTTTTTATTTTTCAGAAATGGAAATCCCTTTGATGGAATATCCTGTAGAAGTTAGAATTTAAAATCTCCATAACATAATATATATGACTACATGACTCTCACTCAAGTTGATTAATTATTTTCAACAGAAAATTTGGGTAAGTACTACGATTTAGGCAATCGTGGCTACAGGTATGTTGTGCTCTGGTTTACTCCATTTTCAATATTTATTGGACAATAGAATTTTTCTTTAGGTAGGAGTATAAAAATACAGTCATAAGTTCCAATTCAGAAATTGTATAGTTATCTGTAGATCCTACTTGTGCAGCTCTGGGAATAAAAATTAAAAGCTTTTATTTATGTAAAGGAGCATCAACAGCTTCCCTACTTTAAATGTTATAATAATATTAAGACCTTTCTCGAACAACTACTTTAAATAGCACTATCAGTTGTAGAAGGTCAAACGTCTAGTACATTTACAGTACTGCAAATTCTTAGCTTAGTAGGAAAATAACAATGTAGAGAGGAAACTCTTGCTCTATCTCAGATAACATAGGCATGGAAAAACTTGCATCTTGTCCTATTTTAATTAAGAAGGGTTCAAGTACTATAAATAATGTCAGATTTTCTTTCAAGAAATTAGAATTTGAAAATAAACTGCACTAACTTAAGAGTAGTATTTAATCTACTAAAGATTGTAAAATTCAAACATTTATTGATAAAATCTATAGATCGTATTCTTGGAAGATACCTAATTTGGCAGGTTATATAAAGTTAGACAATAAGAGGTTTTATGATTATGTCAAAGAAAAAGAATTTTCTTAAACTTCTGCTAATTTCTACGACACTTATAGCGGAGAATACAGAAGCAATTGTGGAATAGGATTGCGATTTTACAATAGTAATTGTTTTCGTAAGTATACAAAATTTATAGAAGATATTTTAAATATTCCTAGATCTTTAGTTTTATTTGATGCTTAATCTATTAATATTTTAGTTTGTGCTGGATAACTGATGAGACTTCAAAAATATGCATCTTTTGAAAAGATTTGAGTTCTCTAATGACAAACATGTTCAAAGCCAATGATTTCTCTTTTACAATAAGTTTTTATTTTGATGGTGATATTAATAGAAAAACAGGGTTAATTTCAACACAAATTATTTTGATAGAGAACCTCTTCGAAGCGTCATATATCGATGAGAACAATTTCTTATTCTAAATTGATCTTAATTTTGGAAATAATGGGTTTGCTTATGTTCATTACAAAGCTGAACTTTATTTTACAAAATATTTCAAGCCTCATCAGCAAAATATTGAATATTATGTAGGAGTTACTCTTAAGAGTACAATAACTGGTAAACTATTAATTGAGTATTAATATGCATGTTAAATTATGATTAGTTCAAATTCAGGATAAGATCAAGATTTGAACATAAATTACCTTACTATATATTATCCCGCAAAACCGTTTACAAAGATTAAAAACAAATTCCAAAATCAAATTAATAGGTATGATATATAATAAATTATAATATATTTACAGGAAATTACATAAGCTTGATCATACTGTAATACTCTACTATCAATCAGTTAATCATGGATAGTACGATTTGAAAGATCAATTTAGGGATATGGTGTCAGATGGGAAAACTGGGTCACCCACTAATATATCAAGTTCTAAAGCTTCTATATCTGCATTTTAATATGATAATTATCCTGTTGGAAAGTATTATTCAATTTCATCTCAAGTTTCTGGATGTTTAAGTAAGTGTTTTTAACTTTGATCGAAACTTTAACATATAGATAAGGGAGTTTTAAATATGAAAGGAAATTCCATTAAATCTTCGT
Source organism: Oxytricha trifallax (assembly GCA_000711775.1). Classification (NCBI taxonomy): domain Eukaryota; phylum Ciliophora; class Spirotrichea; order Sporadotrichida; family Oxytrichidae; genus Oxytricha; species Oxytricha trifallax. The sequence continues at coordinate 7,963 of ARYC01020912.1, forward strand.
CGACATTTTATATCATAAAATTCAGAAACAAATTTACTCTGGCATTCTGGATATGATTTGTGAGTTAATAAAGTTCAGCTTTAGCTTTCTTAGATTTATAAACAGTAATTCTATTTGAGTTATCAAAAATCCCTATTATTAAAAACTGCTAAAGCTACAGTATCAAACTCTCAGACAACATCAAATTTTAATACATTTTCTTCAAAGAAACAATGATATGAACTATTTGCTAAACGTGACATAGATGGGAATTGGAAAATTTACCTAAAAAAACCAGCATCTACTACATCCGAAGCATCTCCTACTACTACTGTTTATTTACTCGAATAGCTGATGTTTGTAAATTAGTTATGAATGCTTGTTTGCTAAGTTATATTTTGGAAATATTTCAAAATTAGGACATTGGCTAGAGATCAAGAATATTTATTGCATCGCTAAACCTCTTTGTAATAGTGAGATTTAGTAAAATTTCTACAGTTAGATTAGTGAGCTTAATTTTAAGAAATCTTTACTATTCTAACACTAATTATACTATGAATTAGGTGTAAGTTTCTATGACTCATCTATGTATGAAAATCATAAAATAGATTCTTCTACTTTAATCTTCCTCAACTGATAAAAAGATATTTTGGGATAAGAGTTGGGATTTGATGATTTGAATGCGGAAGTCTCAATTACTGTCTACATAAGCTTCTTTTACAGAGAGTAAGGTTTATTGTTTAAAAATGGTCTTTATTAAAATCTCTGAATCTTGGATTTTACATCATTTACCTAAGAATACAGTTTCGAGTTATTTCTGTACATACCTCACTTAATAACCTAGTTCATATTTTTTACAATAAGAGGGCTTTCTTAATCCACTTTAATATCAAGCCCTACAAAAATAGTTCATTTTTAGCCTAAACTTGGTAGTAATCTAGCTATATCAATTGATGGATACGAGCTTAACAGATGGAATTGCTTCATCGAGGGAAAATCTGTTATCTATAGTCAAACTTATATTTGTGCGGATATTAGCAGCAATCATTGTTAAAAGAGCACTACAAACTGTGCTTCTTCGGTTTCTTTTCCACTTACATTTATATAGGAGGATCATCAGGATCACTATTCTCAGGTCATTTACAAAATGAAAATTTATATTCAAGATATCGAACAATAGATCAAACACATGATTCTTTCAGAAGAAAACCTTCTTTTTCTTACTAGCATAATTAAATCTTAGCATACTATTACTTAATGGAATCACATGGAGATACACTGTTGGAGTATGTCAGTGAGAATAGCGTTATGATTAGTAGTCTGAACGAGTAGACTTTTCTTCCAGAAAAATTGAAACTTTCTGAATAGGTTACTAAATTCTTATGTAGAGATTATTGCCAAGGTAAAACAAATTAGATTCTGTTATTTATTCATTTTAGTGGATGAGAAATTCTTAGTGCTCATTGAGGATTTGGTAATAAAAGTAGAAATTGAATACACAATCTGTTCAACTATGGCAATGTGGTAATATCTGAAAACACTAAACATTTTTGAAGTACAATTTTAAGATTGATATTTGGTGAGTATTAAAAGAAGTTAAATTTATTCTCATAGGTCAAATTGTCATCTGTATCTAAGGAAGTTTAAATTATTAATATAACTTCGGATGTTTTGTATAAATTGAAAGATGCAGCTCTAAATATTTTTGAAGAAATGTATTTTCATGTGTTTCAAATTATATGATGCAGCGTGGATAGCTACGATGAGCACAATTTAAATGGACTCTATAAATACAGCCGTGATCAATGATCTCAGTCAAAAAGATTCTTTGACATTTACATTCATTATCGACACAGCCATCAGAAACCTAAAATTTACTTCACCAAGCAATTCTTCCTTATTAACAGTGGTTTATCTGAAAGAACTATTATATTATAATAATTTCATGAGTTATTAATGGCTGGAATAATTTGCTTTTATGTAAGATTAAATAATTATCGTTTATAATAATATAATAAAACCCCGTAAGTCGATTAAGAATGAAGATTGGGAATTAAAAAGAATATAATTAAAATGAAATCATTATTGGCGTAAATTATTAAAGTTTTGGTTAATTATTAAAACCATTGGCTCTAATAATTTTCTCTATAAAATAAACCAATCAGGGTGCGTATATTTGTTTTTAGCCTAATTAAAATTAATTTCAGCCACTTATTATTTAATTTTAATTATATCATTCTTAATCCCCAATCTTCATTCTTAATTGACTAACGAGGTTTTAAATAGTCCAAGGCAAAATGATCATCCATTACTGAGGTTTTACTATAAGTTTAATGAATGTGCTGGAGAGTACCTATATAACTATGCAACAGATGCACGAAGTGATGATTATTTAAATCGACCTACTAGCTATAAATGGGTTTATGTTATGGATATAACTGATCTACAACTGAGGTTAAAATAGATTTTTGTTAAGATTATGGGTTTAAAAGAATAAATAGCATAAACTGTGAAAGTCATCATTTACTTTTGATGTTTTTAATAATATAGGGTACACATGCGATTCAAGTTTAGAATTATTTTCTAAGAAATGTACAGGTTTTGCTTCCACTGATTGTGTAACTGTTCCATCTGACAGTGAAATTCTCTACAACACAGATGAATACTACCTAGACTGCCATCTACTGTGATGAGTGTACAATTCCATTCATAAACTGCCTTTGTACATGCACCTCTTGCGGTGACTCCATCTTTATGCTTAACTAACAAAAGAATGCTACGTGACTTGTCCTATCGACTACTTCAAGTTTATAGACTCATCAGTCGGAGAGAATTACAATATGAAATGTGATAGTTTGAACTCCACCTGCTACTCAATTGACATTTACACATACATTTGGAGTGTTAAATCCACGCAGAAATTGATATCTTAATCTGCATCTCCAAATTTAAAGGATAATTGCTTTTATGTAGAAGGGCTCAATTATACTTAATATGATGCAGTGAGAGCAGTTTGTAAATAATGCTATGAGAAATGTGGAACATGTTGGGGATCATCATCTAATGAATGCTAAAGTCATCACCAGATGATTTTGCCAAATGAGGATTCAATTCTAAGTGTTTTCTTGAAAGAAGATGCGCATTGAACTGGATTTCGAGATATGCAAGTACCGAAAAGGACAATTTTTGAATTTCTATCGGTCTATGAATTATTTATTATTTTAAATTATAAAAATAAGGTTATTTGACCAAAAACTTAAGAAAATTTAATAATATTGTTGAATTGAATTGATTATTCGGGAAAACCTAATTAAAATGTATAAATAATATTGTTAAAATCATAAAATTCAAATAAAATATTTAATCATTTGTACATTTATTTTATTTTTTATTTAAATTACCTTTTCCTTTTTCATGATGAACCCACTTTAATGCTGATACATTGACTTATATTTTATATATTTCGTAATTACATAATATCCAACTATTTTATTGTCTATATTACTATTTAGCATTTTTATTTACCTCACAAACTATAAATTTTGCTTATAAATTGAAATTCAATTAATATTATATTGCAAACTCGCTAGCTAACCTTCAAATATATTATAATTTCTCCTATTATTTATACTCTAAATCCATTATACAGATCCTTTTAAGCTTTGATATTGAGGTAATGGTGCTTTTTTTACTCTATGAGATCTTTTAATTTATGAGAACTTTGTTAATGGGCAGTCTAAATCTTCGTGGCTTCTTTCTTGATAAAGTCTTAATCAAATATTTTATTTTGATTATTTATTTGTGATAAGCGCTTCAAAATTGATAAGAGTGGAGGGTTCACAATTTATTAAAAGCAATTTGAATTATTTTGAAAACGACAAAACTTATTATTATATATGAAACTAATATATACGCTTTTCTTCTTGAACTCGAAAGTATTAATAATCCTTAAATTAATTAAAAAATGAGACTATAATATTTTGTGTATATTTCTAATACATTATATTAAATATAAGCACTTAATAGAATTATGAGGGTTTTTTTAATATTTTTTGATACTTTAAATAAAAAGAGTTAAGTAAATCAACTATTTTAATTTTTATGTTTTGTAGCATAAATTATGATTTTTTATCAGCCATTATAAATAGATATAATATTTTAAATGTTGTTCTCTAGCTCAAAATTTAAATTTAATTTTTATTTGCATTTAATGAAATATAAAACATTTATGATGCTCAGTAACTTTAATTAATTTTCTAATATTTATAAAATTAGGCTATTCTAATAAATAAGATTGATATTTCTTTTGTTTAAATTATCCTCACTATTAAATAATATAAATTACTCATTTTTATAATTGAAAGACTAAAATCAATTAATTTTGAGATTATTAATGATATATTAAGAATGTAAGGTTTAGAAGTGATCTTTAATAATAAATTTATGTTAATTCGTACTAAAAAAATACAATCTATATATTCAATAATTTTTATAAAATTTAATTACACTCCATGCTGATATTTAAGATATTTTAATATATATTTAATATTTTAATTTAATTTGCATGTGTAATCAAATTTCCAAATTTAGTTACTCACACTTTAAATATAGTATAACTAAGGATTCAAACATAGATAGAATATACTTAAATCTAGATAGAATTAGTAAATTTATATAAGGAATTCTTAGTACTCTAAGAACATTATTCTAATTATAAATTAGTATATGATAAATTATTATATATGAACTATTAGGGTGCTTAACAATATTCTTTTGTAAACACATAATTCTTAATAGAATTGTCAAAATTTTGCATATCTTTGACTCTTTAATCAAATATCATAAGTTTTGTATGTAACTAAATTTGGAAATTGGATTACACATGCAAATTAAATTAAATATATATTAAAATATCTTAAATAACAACATGGAATATAACTAAATTATATAAAAATTATTGAATATATAGAATCCCATTAATTCATGGTCATAAATCTAACATTCAGCTTAAACTTGGTATAGTATAAAATCACTTCGACCAAAGAATCAATTAGAATGTTTTATTATATATATTTTTTGAGAAGTAAACTGCTCATTTTTGAGACAGTTAAAATTTAATCGATCGATGATTTTTTTTATTTTCTGAATTTAGTTTGTTAGTTTCTTGCATCGAAATCAAATCTTGAGATGCTAAATTTTTCTAGTATAATATCTCAAACATATTTAACATTTTTGAACTATATCACATATTTTTGAGTTAATTCTTTGGTCTTTTAAGGTAGATTACTCTAGATTTTAATTAAATAAATGTTGTGAAACTTACTTTGCTTAATTCTAGTCTCAAGACCATTATCAAGGATAAAAGATATTATTTGGAATTATAATGGTTATATATTTTGCATTTTTCAGTATATTATTAATAATAGGCACTAAAACTTAATGCTTTAATTCAAAATTTTCCTTCTCATATTATGTATTTATGGAATTCATTATACTTTGCAATGAATTCTATTACTTAAAAATAATTTATTTTGTTTTATTAGCAAAGTCTTTATTTATTTATTTATATTAAATTTTTTAATAAATTTAAGCATCTTTTTCTTCCATTTTCAACCATTAATATTAACCAATATTCAAATCATTAACTATAATATAATCATTTGAATAATATTAAACTTTCGCTGAGTATTTTGAGTATCTTCTAATGACTTATATATTTAACTTTAAAATGAGATTAATAAGGATATAAATCGTGTAGGTAAGATTAAATTTTTATAATTTCTTAACTAATTAAAGATTTTTCAGTCATCACTTAATTAATTAAAATCAGTAATATTGCCATATTTAAGTCTGTCATCTTGATAATTTCTCAATTTTATCATTATCAAAGCTTCTCGCTTGATAAAAAATACTCATTTAACCATAGATTTAAATAAAAACTTAAGATTAATAAGAACCCATTATAATAATTTACTGCAATTTAGAATTAGTAAATTAACAAGAGATTTGAATTAAATAGTAGATTTAATTATTTTAAAATATTATAAATAAATACTATTAAAATAAGATACATAGAACAAGCAGATATGATTTCATAATCAAGAGATATTTGAAGAAGCTCCGAGATAAGAATAATCAAACTAATGTATAAATTATTTACTTACAGTTCTAATTCAATGACTGTAAGAACTTTAAGAAATGCAGCAGAAGTTGCATGAAAAGACTTATTGCTTAAGTTTTTAGTATGACTTTGAAAGATCACTCAAATTTAAGGAAAATTATATGAATAATAATAAATGAAATAAAAATACAATATTATAAAATTTAATCATGCAATTTAGCAATCAATGTAATCTTAAAATTAATTTAATTCTTGAAGAATCAATGCAAAAAACTATTTTAATGCTGTAAAATGGTTATCACAATAAAATTATAATTAAAATATGAATAAACAATCAAAATCCGAGAAAAATAATGAGGTGCTGATAATTAAAAACTATCTATTTAGTTAAAAGAATATTGTAAAATTCTGCGGAAATAATCAACAAAATGAGATTATGATTATATTTATTGATAATGAATTTGTGAGATAAATATATCAGAAAGAAATAAGATAATTAATCAATGATTTAAATAGAGCCAGAATATTTTAGACTTAACAGGATTTTTTTGGCTGGGAAAAAAAACATAATGTAGATTAGTAATTGAAAGATAAGTTATGGGACTGAGTAATTAAATTAAGGAATTAAAAAAATACATGATTATAAGTATCTAATGAAAAACGATAAGCTATTATATTCAAAGTATAAATCCCTAAGACTCAGGCCAGATAGACCTTTTGCCTCCAGCAGCATCTTGTAGTCTTTCTCTTTCCGTCAGGCTGCTGCTAGCTAAGGAATCTAAAAATCCAGATGGAACTGACCTTAACTCTAAAGGGAAAACAGGGTGCCTAAAAGTGAATCTCAAGAACTAATAATGGATTTAAGATTGGCTAACAGCCAATAAAGAACAATGTTCCATGCGAAGAAATTAACCTAAATCCAGTTGGAATTCAAGTTTTACCTGGCAAATCAAGAAGTGTCAAAATTGGGCTGGAACTTCAACAATGACCTGACTCTTAGTGAATCTGAAAAACGATTAATTATCTTTTTATGTTACTTTATTACATTCAATATTAGCATATTGGAATAATCATTTATTATATATCTCAGATGCTCTGGGAAGTCTTTGTCTGTTTCCTCAACCACTCTTATCAGGTGCAACCTAATGTAAAATTCATGATATAATTTTGTAACTTATATTCTAAATGAGTTACATGTCATCTTCTGCAAAGACGAATTTCTATTTATAATAATTTTCAGTTAATTATTTTTAATGAATTTTCTAATTTAATGTTAAATATTAGATTACTGAAGGGACTGATTTGAAAGTGATTTAATGACATTGTAGCTGAAGCGCCTTGTAATAATGCTGCTATAGATTTCAACTTAGAGATACAATCATATTTACAGTTAATAGTTGAAATACTGATGCATTAATTGTATCAGGATTTTTATCTTTTTCTATAAATTACAAATTGATATCTTGAAATGGCACTTCAAAAGTTTAATAGAATTTACTAAGATAGGATTGAAATAATAACGTGGATAAAAATTAGGAAGTAGGAGATAATAACGACTTCTTCTTTAGTCATATTACTAAATTATGCTAGGTACCCAAGTCTAAAAGCCCATATTCAGAAATATATAAGAAATAAACAACCCACTAATAAGCAATTTTTGTAGCAGAAAAATGTCAGATACAATATAAAAACCAGATTAACTTTATAAGATTATAGGGGAGCAATTTTCTTATGCCGAATATATTTAGAAATATTTGGTAGAATACACAATCAAGAGACTAAATGGGTTATAATTGTAAATGAATCTATAACCAGTAATAACTAAGACAAGAAAATGTTTGTCCCTGAAGATAAAAAGTTAAGCTTTAAGGTATTACTCCTAATAAGCATATTATAATATGAATAATAATTAATATTTTTTTTGTATATAGGGAATAATAATTTAAATTTTGTCCAACTATTCTTATTTTTATTTGGATTAAGTGGTTTTACATGTTTATATTTATATCATGATTTTGTAGCTGAGATTGACAAGATAATCTAAGATTACCTAGTTAATAAGTTATTTGTGCAGTTTTTTGTTTAGTTTTAAAGTGAAACTCCTCTAACTACTCAGAAAATAAGCATATTAGTCAACTATATCATACAAATAAACATTATTTGTGTTATATTATGTATAATTGGTGAATGTTTAATAATTATGGAATTATTTGTATTTAAAATTAGTATAAATAATTAAGTTAGTTAATGCTCAATTTCAATGATTGTTTAAATATATATATATAAATTATAATTATTATGTATGAAGAAATTAATAAATTACTCAGAACTCAATGCTAAGCTATTATTTTTAAATAGAATGAATACTAAGATTTAAAAAATAATAAACTAATTTGATTCAAGTAATTATTAATTATAGAATCTTTTAATTGGCTTAATATGTTTAATAATAAATTATTTATAATAAAAATGTCTATTATGAACTATTCAATTTGATATTAATTAATTGAATGAAAGAACATCTTAGGTTATTTGATGCTCAAATGAATAATTTTATAAAACCTGTTATTATAAATTTATTTTATTCAAATTAGAACTTGACTTTAAATTCAGTTAATTCCATTAATAAAACTGAAGCCTTGATGTGATAAGCACTTAAGAAGATAATTATTTCTATACTAATTTTACATATAATTAACAATACACTAACAGAGTAATTATTGATTAAAAAGAAATTAATATTGAAAATTAATTATGATAATTACTATCATTAATTGTTTAATAGATTATTAATTAATATATGATTGGGAAATAAAATGGGACAATTACAATGGACGAAGAAACAAAAAGACGTTTAGACTACTATTACCTAAAAAAGGCTTAGCTCATGCTGTCACTCGCCAACTACTATTAGAGGTTTCGTTAGATATATCACAAAAGCTCTTAACTAGAGTCATTCCTCAGGGTAGAAACAATATACTAAGCGATGAAGATGATAAGTGCACTCGTTATGAATGAACTTATAGCAGCTAATACAATCCAATCTCAGACACTTCAAGAATAACATTGATCGCTCACTTCTAAAGGCACATCCAACTAAGTACAAAAATTTAACTTTCGATTGAGATCACTCGAGATTCGTGAACGACTGAATCATGCCAGTTAAACCCAGGAAGATGAGTTAATTGGAACTTTGAGAAGATGCACCAGAAATACCCTCTCTTGTCTCTGAAGGTGATCAGTAGCTTCATAGCTCAATGCTTTGATGCTGAGATGGACAAGTTAGTATCGTGGTACAATAAGGCATCGTAGGAAGGCAAAGGAGTTGAAATAGAAAGAGCTCACTGAGGAGAATCGGGAGTACTAGCACAACTTGATCAACAATGTTGACAGTGTGTTTGATAAATGATATGATATTGCGGTTGTTCTTATTTATTAGAAATATCGTCTTGTATATATCTTGTATATTATTAAATTCTTTCATGCTATTTCATTTATAATTAAACTATCAAATCTCTGATAATAACTTAAGCTGTTAAAACATTGAGAAAGATTATTTGCTTTAAAAGAATTAATAGAGATGTCAAAATTTAAAGAATGAAATTTACTAATTAAAAATTTGTGGCTACAGAATAAATAGGTAGATGGCTATTATTTAAAATAAAATCTAATAAAACTTAAAAGCATTAGTTTTGATAATTATAGGAATTAAATAATAAAACTGCTTTGTCATCTCTAAACACTCCCTCATACTATGCTCTATCTGGCCATTCCTCCTCTGTTGTTTGCATCTTTTTCTAGTGTCTCTTGACCTCTTGATCTTATGACGTCGCCATTCCTGCTGGTAAGTATTGCTATAATATAAAAATATAAGTGTTTTTTGTTACTTACATATTTTAGTAAATGACAAACTGCTCTAGGAATACCATCTCTAGGCTCTCATTTTTTATTCAATATTTTCATTGAGATTTATCAATTTCCTATTATAAATTATGATTAACTTACTCTCAGTATTATGTTCATTTAAAGGAAATTAAATAGCTCAAATTCAAGACAATTAGTTTTATCGAACATTTCTAAATAATATTATATTTTGTATTAAGTCAAAAAGGGCTATATACATAAGAATAAAAGGCAATAAATCCAAAAAGTTTCAAAAATTATAAACTTTTAACTATACAATCGAATGAAAAGAGTAAATTACTATATATAACTAATAGATATACTTTAATATCCCAGAGCAATTACAAATTGTTATCGAAGTATGCGAATTCATGTAAAAGTAGACAAGATAGAAAATTGAAGTAAAAAAGACTAGTGGTAAATTAAATAGAAGAATAACAATAAATAAGAGTTTTAATAGAAAGAGTAAATTAGTGCTTTAGGAGATGAAAGAAAAACAACAAAATGATATAGAATTAAAATAATTTAATCAAAAAATTAAAATTAAATAATACTTAAATATAGGACACATTTATACAAAGTTTATTTAAAGAGTAACCTAAGAAATTAGAAAAGTTAGTTGGCCGTGTTATAAATACCAACTCTTCACTCTCGGGATGTATTCGAGGTATGTATGGATCCAGAGAAATTCATGATATTATATTTAATGCTATTGTTAAGGATTCTAGGGTTTATCTGCTTCTAAGTTAGCAAAGAAATTAGATGGCATAATTGCCAGCGCCCATTGAATATTGCAGTAATTAGAACTACCAACTCTTAATAGATTTTAAGGAATTTTAGTGTTAAGATAATACAATATTAACAATTATTTTTGGAGTGTTGCAACTGGCCATAACTTCTCAAAATGCCTATTCGCCGAATCGCAGAGTGATCTACTATTGCTCCTCAGAATCGATAAAGGCTTGCTATTATTAATCATAACTTTTGAAACAAATATGCAATTTTAATTTTTCAAGAGAGTAAATTATATTTTAATTTTATCTAAGCTTAATCACATCATTATATTTAACAGTAAAGACTGTAAATTTTTTAATTATATAATATTTCTTCCTAAAAAGCAATTTACTTTGTTGATAAAGAAAAAACTAGCATATTACCAACATTCCTAATTAAATATAGAGTTATCTCACTAATTTACTATAGAGTAGAATTGAAAATAATTCATTCTAGCAAAATGTTTGAGACTATATTTTTTTTGCCTAGAATAATCATTTTGAATAAACCCCATATTTTAATTATAAATTAAAATAATAATCTTAAATAGCGTAAGTTGCATAATTATTATCTATAAAAACTTACTATTAGATACAAAATAAATGAAGAATAAAGAAATAATTATGGTGTCACTATGGTAAATTTTAAATTATTAATTGATTAAATGAAATAATAAGAAACCTGATAATCCTTTGAACTATCTATGCATAAATAAGTCTATGCATCTTAACATCTATTAGACTTCCTGCATACAAAAAAGAAATCTTTCTGTGATTTTTCACTCACATTTTTAAATATTTTTATGATTAGAGAATAAAAACTTAATTGAAAATTAATTCTAAATATCAAAAGGTAGTTCTTCACATTCCCATCAATAACAGATATTTTAAATTTGTTTTATGTTATTGTCTTTTGAATAATCTTTAAGAAAGTATAGATAATTCTATTTAATGAATGAAATCTTTGAAAAATATAAATAATTAAATGTTGATTATCTTCATCTAATCATTATTAATCATTATTAATCATAAATTCTACATATTAATCATTTTTAATTCCTATTTCGATTTGAAAGCAGAACATTCTCATAATAGCGACTTATGTCATTAAAATATAAAGTATAAATCTTATTCTTGCTAGATAATCTAGTTATGGTTATTTATACTTAGGTTTTTTATTATATTTATGAGTTTATGATAACAATTCATATGATTATTTAGATATCTTGGCATGAAACTTATGAATTTAAGAGTTCAGATTTATTTATTCTAGAAACGAGTAATTCCATCATATTTTATATTTTTTTATGTTAGCTACTGACTCTTCTGCTTTGATCTTTACATACATAAACATATAAGACATGAGTGATTAATTTTTACAATCTATCCTGTTTAATTTGAAGATTATTCTATATAATATAATCAGATAAAATCTAAGTTTAAATGTAAGGATAGGATTAAAATTATAATGAAAAAATTATATATATAAACGTAATTTCTAACAAAAAGATTAAGGTTTTTGTGAATTAGGTTTAGCAACAAAATAGTGTCTAAGATTTGCTATTTATTTGCCTTATATATTTGTGTATTTCTTTATCTTTGTAGATAACATAGTCTGTTTGAAGTGGATTTAATTATTGAGAAAAATATAAACTAATTCTTATTAAGAGAATAACAATTTATACTAATTAATTTGTGGGTATAAAAGATATTAGGTCATGATGGAAAAATCGTTGCTAATATTCAACAAGCTATTTTTTTAATGAAATTATTTAGGAAATAATATTAACTTATTAATATCTCTAATTCTATGTCTTATTATACAATTAAATGCTAAATAAAATATTAATATTTATAATAAATAATGAAAGTGTCAAACAATTTCTAGCCACTATATTAGCCAATTACCTACTTAATTGAAACTTCTTATTTTCTTGTCTTAAGGTTAACTTTTAAATCTTTCTTTTATAAATGAATATTTTCTACAAATGCTGAACTATAAACTATTATTTCAGTATCAAACCATTATTGATATTATTGCATTTATAAAAATATATAGAGATGATAAACTTTCTCATCATTAAGAATTCTTTTGTAAATAATTTCTAATTTCTTAATAAACATTATATAAACTTGATAATTATTAAATCATCCACATTTTTACCTGTTCGATTATTATAGTGAAATTTATTAACAATTTTCTTCAGTAAAACGAAATATATTGTTTTTTCAATTAATAAATATTGAGGCAATTTGATATGCTATTTGCTACAATAATTTCTATGGAGGCTATCACATAAATTAGGGTTTTATTTTCTAATTTGGATTTCATCATCTTAAAATTCTATATAATTATCAGTATTAAGTGAATAAAATGTTTTAATTACAGCTTCCACAGTTGTAATTGCTTCCATTATCCTATGTCTTATATAATATACTAATTATAAGAAATTTAATAAAAAACTTTACTAATTAATATTTCTTAACAATTAATGAAAGTTTTAAACATAGAAACAAATAAGCATTTCATTTAGTTAATATATTTTGAAGATTACATTGATCTAAGTTCTTATTGTATAAATATATTTATGAATATAGCTAAATGTAAGTATTTAAAATGAAATTCAAAATAATTTAAGCAGAATTTGATTTAGAATTAGTCAACTTTTTTCTTCTTCCAACTATTGCTAAATGGTTTGTTGCAAATTAAATAATTTCAAGAATAAATTAATTACTTATTTCATACTTAAATGTTAGTTTCATGAATATTTTAATATTAATAATAATGATAATAATAAAAAATAATAGTAATAATAATATTCATAAAAATGTTTTATATTAAAATCAAACTTAATACACGAATTGACCTGGAACATGTAAAATGTGATTCAGGCTCTCATAAAAGAGACACAATCTTAGAGCAAGTACTAATTACCTCTAAGTTCATGCTATCAAGCAGATACTTTCGGCGGTATCCTCGTTGCACGACCTTGATCTAAGCAATTTCAACTTTAAGACCCTTAATGTATTTGTCCAAATGATTTCATCAGTTAGTCAGCTCAAACCAGATACAGCAGCTTTCACGTAACAGTGGGTAAAATCATAACTCAAGCTTAATCATGCTTTTACTGACCTTCTCAGAATACTAACTACTGGATATGTAAAAAAAATTCGCCTCTACTTCTAGAATTTGACTTAGCCAGGAAGTTCATTATTTACTACGTTTCCACCATCCTTTTTTGAATACTCTCCAATGATTTTACCAGCAGGACTTTGGATACTCAACTAGTCACCAAGATCATCATGTAAAAATCCACCTATCTAGTAATAAGGAATTCAGACGTACCTCTAAAGCTGTCTCACTAGGAATCATCAAACTATTTAAAGACCTTGATACCTCAAAATGGTCATCAAGAAAGCTCAACAAGCAGACAAACCAGATCTTCAGACATGTGTCCCTATTTTGTAATCAGATTAAGGAATCACCATAATTACTACCAAATATGTAGAGGCTATTCATGAATCATACCTTAATAAAATTATTGGTCATGAAAATTAAAGATAAAATATGCGTATTAAATATAGTAAAATTAATTTAAGATGCAAAAATAAACTTGACACACCTTAACTGACTTCAAACTAATACGACTTAAACTAGCAACTAGTTTTTGAGGATGTGGTCAGAGATATCACCATTAACTTACTTAAGATCCCTTGGGTCTATAAACATTCACCAGAGATAGAAACGATGGAGCCAGACATGGCTGGTATTATACTCATGGTTTATTAGAGGGAAAATGAGACACGGAACTAAGTAAAGTAATGGTACCAACCCTACTAACCAGTACCAAGAACATAAGCTTATATACCTCAAGCATCCCATTCTTTTGATAAAGGGAAGTCCCCAAAATTGATCGCTATTCGATTAACTGAATAGCTTATTCTAAGTTTCTAGCAAGTAAGACCCCACCTTTAAAACTAGAAACTCTTCATTGCAGAGGAATGCATACAAACCATAATTATGCAATACTAAAGCCTCCATCTTAAGAATTTTCTCACTTTTGATATCCGAATACTTAACAAACCCAAACGAGATACCAAAGACGCTTAAAATATTTCAATATCATTTAGCATAATAGGGGGGGCGATATCTGAACCTCATGTATTATATAATAGTTTAAATATGTTTGCATACATGCTTCTAGTCAATTTAGAGTCGTAGAACACGAATAAACAATTATTGATAATGAGGGATCACTCTAAAGGATCGAAAAAATTTCAATGAGTATCGTTTTATTATAAAATTACATATAATTTTTATCTTTTTTTCACATGTTTTTATATTTAATTTGTTTATTTTAAACTATAAAACATACGCGAGTCGTTGTAAATGACACTAATCAAGAGAATGAAATTCCATCAGTAATAATATTCTATCATAAATGCTATGATTAAGAATATAACTTATCGCAAGATATATCATTTACAACGACTCGCGTATGTTTTATAGTTGAAAATAAACAAATTGAATATAAAAACATGTGGAAAAAAAAGATAAAAATTATATGTAATTTTATAATAAAACGATACTCATTGAAATTTTTTCGATCCTTTAGAGTGATCCCTCATTATCAAAAATTGTTTATTCGTGTCCTACGACTCTAAATTGACTAGAAGCATGTATGCAAACATATTTAAACTATTATATAATACATGAGGTTCAGATACTGCAGCTTAGGTTCAGATATCGCCCCCCCCCGCATAATATACTACGCCATATGGTAGTTGAAATTCAAATAAGATTTATCAGACCTATATGAGGAATGTAGAATTCTGGAAACAGAAATAGACATGGAACAAATAAAATGACATTTGACCAAAATGAAAAATCAACCTTGAATTAGTTTTTAGATTAATTTTTATTACTTTATTAAAGGAATTGTTCCTTAACATTAATTATATGCTCATAGGTTCTTGAGACCAAAATGCGAGTTAATTTTTATTTTTTATTATTACTATAATAATAAAAATAATAATAATAATAAAAACTGATGTTTTTAATAACCACAAATTTCATATACTAAGTAATATGTAAGATACTAGTCCTTTAAGTATGAAAGACTATTATGCTCTTTGCATGCTGAGTCTTGGTGTTTTAATCACCCTTTATATTTGAAGTTTATCGTTTGTTTTATTCCTTTTTATTTGTTGTTTTGAATAGTTACTACATTTCATCAGACTTTTCATTTAAATTCTTGTTAAAAATTATAGACGAAAGCAAGAAATCTAATCTACTTAGTTTTGTTTATTACTTTTCTTTTTGCAGTAATAAGCTAATATAAAAGGCTGATTACAGGAAATAAGTTTGTTTTTGTAGGTATTTGAAGTTAATATCAACCTAGTTAAGGTTATTATAGTAGTATATATCTATTATAATTCAATTAAGTTTATTGGTAGCGAAGGAAGGTTTATAATTATGTTTTAAGATATTAACATTGAAAAGCTTAATTTAATTTGTAACATCTTGGGGAATGTTTTCTTCAAAATTAATTCTAATTTTGGTTTGATGTTCCAGTTCGGCATCGATCATTTTTATGATGCCAATCAACTGCTTTATATTAACAGCTATGTTGTTAGTTGAAATGACGGTAGAGAAGTTTGGTATAGCATGAGAGAAGTTTCTATTTTGTTTATAATTTTTTTAATTCAATTGCGCTTATCCAGATAGATGTGCATATTTACCTTGATTTAATCACTTTTGTGGGTTTGCCTTAATAATTGTCAAATATATTTGTATATCTAAATCAACTAAATTTAATAATTTATATTATTAATATTAATATTTTAAGTTTTAAATAGGATTCTTATTATTAGTGTTGAGTATTTTGAGTATTATTCTTTATTTTATGAATGAATAGTCACTATGGAATCTTTGACATCATCGACTAAATAAACATTTATTATTTTGGTTTTATCTTAACTACCAGAGTCATAGTGGTCTTCATAGTTGAATAATCAAGCATAATCTTCGTTGCAATATGTTTTAAAACTTGTGCTCTCTTGGTATGAGCTAGATTCATTGTAGTGGTCATATTATTCGTTTTCCTCAGCTTAATTCCAATCACAATCATCATGATTAAATGATATTTATTAGTAATAAAGCAGGTGTTTCTATTGATGATTTAATCAAACTCCAATATAATCTCTGGTAGTAAAGAGTGAAAATTATTATGTATTTTTTAATAATTTTAGATTATTATTATTGAGTCTCTAAGGAGGCTTTTGAGTCATTATGAACTAGTTGTCAATTATAAATAGTTCAGGTTTTAAAACATATTGCCGAGTCTTAAGCAGAACAATGTCTCAGTAGATTACTCCTTCATACTTTACTTTTGCTAATTAGATTTAGAATTAGTTAACTTATGAACAGACTTTAGTAATTATTTTTCTTGTAAAGAAGGTAAATTATGTAGGAAATGAAGTCTTCATTCATCTTTATTAATTTATAGAGGAGATAAGATAATAAAACCCCGTTAGTCAATTAAGAATGAAGATTGGGGATTAAGAATAATGATATTAAGAATTAATTATAATTGGCGTAAATTATTAAAGTTTTGGCTAATTATTAAAGGCATTGGCTCGATTAATTGTCTCTATAAAATAAACCAATCAGGGTGCGTAAATTTGTTTTTAGCCTAATTATATTTAATTTCAGCCACTTATAATTTAATTTTAATTTCATTATTCTTATTCCCCAATCTTCATTCTTAATTGACTAACGGGGTTTTATTAGAGGTGAAAAATATCATTATTTATAATGCTAAAATAGAAAATATCCTCCTGTGTTTTATTAAGTGTAATTCTCAGGCATTTGTTAGTTATACGATTCTTTTATTCTAATAGATTTTATAATAATTATAATCAAGTTTAAATTAATCATATTATGCTGTTGATAGAAATATAATCAGCATACTGAAAATATATTTAGTTTATTAGAAAAGAGTTGAGCTTATTAATAAATTTGATGTGCATGCCTGAAATTATAGTATTTGACTTAAAAGGTAGAGTCTAAATTAAATCCCCAATCCGTATCAATTTTTATTTCTTATAGAGATTTTTAATTAAAATTAATCAAATAAATATTAATATCTAAAATTCAGAATCTTATCCCTACGTGACAACTCTGTTGATATGATTAATTAGAAAAATATCATTATATTTATTATAAATATTTTTACTTAAATAATTGAGTATCTTTCCACTATTAACTATGAATAAATATGAATAAAGTAATATA
This sequence comes from Oxytricha trifallax, assembly GCA_000711775.1. Classification (NCBI taxonomy): domain Eukaryota; phylum Ciliophora; class Spirotrichea; order Sporadotrichida; family Oxytrichidae; genus Oxytricha; species Oxytricha trifallax. Next base: position 26,036 of record ARYC01020912.1, read on the forward strand.
AATGATCTTATATCTAATATCATAGAATTTATTTTAAAAATTAAGTTTTTATGAAAATACTTACTCATTATTTGCATATTTTTTATATTATCAAACAAGTGGGTATTGATTAATAAATTAGATCTAGGCAGCAAAGTATATAATTTTAATATGTTACTTATTGATCTATTATAAATACAAGAGAGAAGATTTTTAATAATCTTCTAATTAAAATAAGGGAATTTAATAATTAAAAAAACTACATTGGTAAAAAACTATGTTCTTATATCATATATAAATTGATATTGATCTTTTATCTGATTTATTAGAAAATTGAAATTATTAGACTAATGAATGTACTAAGAAAACTAAAGTTAAAATTTCTTTATTATACTTTATATAAGACATACCTACAACCTACAAGATAATGTGGGGATTAAAACATTGAAATATAATGATAAAAGGTAAGGATAAAAACAATAATTTATAATAAAAATTAATTTTTAGGATCTTATATAAATACAATCTCAAGCTAAGTTATTTTAATATAAAATTTAAAGAAAAAATTTAAATTTGTAGAAAAGACACAGAAAACATTAAATTATATTAAAGGAAGAAAATTTATATTTGAAACGTTAAGAAGGAAAAGGTAAAAAAAAATTTACAGATAATATAATATTTAAAATATATTTAGATAAAAATGAAAATTTTATATTGTGAAAAAAATAAAAATTATATATATTTAAAAACAAAATTAATATAAAAATATATAAACTAATATTAGTCAATTTTGAGATTTTATCAAAAAATATATTATTTTTTCTAATAACAAAAAGAACGCCATTTTTAGTAATGTTGACCCAGACCCGATAAAAATTCAAACGTGGTACTTTTCAAAGCTTGCATAGAATCAAAACCCCAAAACCCCTTAGTGAGGTTTATAAGTGCTTTGATTTGTAGGGTATAGTTGGGGTCTTATTGGGGTTAGTAGACAAAATGCAGGTTTTATCATAATTTAATGAATATTTAATGAATTTTAGTTTACTTAAATCATACAAATTTTATCTGCTTGTCTTTATTATATCTTTTGAACCTTGCTCTCTCTAGTGGGTCAAGTATGTCATCTAATGTTTACCGAGGATAGTTAGGAGCTCTCACGATTATCATCTCTACTATGCTTTTAATTTCTTAGCAGACATCTTCTTACTTTATATGTTTCTGAGCCAAACTTATTGATTATTTTTCATGCTTTGTACCAAAGTAAGACATACATTCCATGTCACTTTCTAATATTATTGCTGCTACTGCCCAAACATCCCATTAAACAGAACCATTAGTCCACTTCTCTCTTATTGGGAAGTAACCTGGAGTACCAAGTACCTGTGCTAAAGTGACAATCTCCTATCTTAAAGCTCTATTGAAATCGATAACCACTACTTCTAAAGGGCAGAGATTTAGCATAACGTTTTCAGGCTTCAAATCTCTATGAACATATCCAAGTTCATGCAACTCCTTAACACCCTGAATCATTTATGAGAGTATATCGTTTAAATCATCAGGGTATCTATTGTGATATAGGTAGTCTCTCAGAGTCATCTCAAATTTCTTTAGCCTTAATGCGATGAAACCATAACTTAAAATAACACCATTTAGCTTAAGCAAATTCTTGCAGTCTTTTCTTTAGGCCTCTCTAAGTACCATGTATTCATTAGCAAACTCGTTCTAATACTGTTGGTTCTTAATAAGATAACTGAATGGATACACCTTGTATGCATACTCATCAACTACTATGAGCTTTGCTTTTGCAGGCACGTTTATATTCAAGTAGTTTTCAATACAAGAGCTGAGATCAACTGCATTTAATGCAGGTATATTCATAGCCTTCGCTTAGAAGCATGCTAAAATTGTATTACCTGCTGGCTGGTTCATCGATTCATATCGCTTCTGTCTCTTGAGTCTCTCTTGCTGCTCTCTTTATGACTCAAGAGTATTAGATTTTCTTTTAGCTGGCACTAGTTTTTTAGTCTCTTAATCTTCAATCAAGAACTCACTGAGGTGATGCTTTTGCATATGCCTTTTAACTTTAGCTGAGTGAGTATATGATTTCATGCATGTCGTACACTAATACCTACCATCTACCTTTTCATGCTTGAAATAGATCTTGGCTTTGCCAGAGTGTACCTTTTTAAGGTGTCTCTTCAAGCTTTGTTTAGTTGAGAAATGATTCTGGCAGTCTTAACATTAATATGTTTTGATCTTTTCGATTGGTTGCTGTTCTTTTAGCTCCTCAACATAATCAATTTAAGTTTAAACCCCTATCTCTGCACTCTCCCTCTGGTTTAATACTTCTATAATAAAAACCTCTGCTTCAAATTCAAAGAGCTCTTAGCTCTACCTCCCTCTCGACATGAATGATTTCAGGCTTTTTAGTGGAGCCAAAGTTGAGCATTGATTGACCTGCTCCTAAAAGTGCCGCTCTACGATTTAAGTTGACCGCCATGTTTAAATTCAAATTTAAATTTCTATTATAAATAAGTAAAAACCTCACTCGTTATATTAACTTTGTATAGGAGCTGGCACTGCAACTACAATGGTTGATTCTTAGGTGTTAGACATCATTTTTATACTTAGTTTATAACTATAAATTTTCTAATTTTATGCTTAATATTTTTAATTTTGGTACCAACTGAGAATAAATTCAGGTTGGTACTGGTACCAATTAGGTTTTGAACCATTTTGGAACTTTTCCATTAAAACCTCATTAGTTTAAAACTAGGTACTAATTAAGTTTTGGTACTATTAAATTGGTACCAATTAAAATTAAACGAATTTAGTACCAGTACTAATTAAATTTAAACAAATTTAGTACTAATTTAATGGAACTAAATTGATAAAAATGGAGCTCAATCTCTGCAGTTTGTTACAGCTTCTGCAAACTTTCTCCACGTATCTTTGCAGGGTTGACCTCCTATAAGATGCCCATATTTAATAGTAAGATTTTAAACAATAAGATCCAGAAGTCTATAAGTTATAATTTGAAATTCATTAATAGGAAGATGGACAAAGATGGAATTACTCAATGATCAAATGAAAAGAGTCGAGGCTCAAGAAATGATATCAAGATTCAAGAAGTAAGGAAGATCTCTATCGATACCTAACTTTACATGGTAAGATAACTTGATGACTATTAACATATTATACAGTTGGTTTATTCCTTCCTACGATGGAAGGTACCAAAATTTCATTCTTGAAAGCAATACTTTGTGAGGAGAAGAAAGCTTTTAAAAATAAAGAGATTAAACTAATCGAAATTCCCAACTACCCTGAGATTTCAGTCACTAATCTTTATGAGGATGCCATGTAAGATGAGGAAGTGGTAGTTTACCTTCCTACCAAGAAACAACTCTCTAATAAACTCCCAGAGAGGAACTTCTTCTTTGGTGTTCTTGGTACAATAAAAGAGGATTATCTCAGAGAAATTATTGAAGAAGCACATAAGAAACGATATTCTATTTCTCCTGAAGACTAGAAGAAGCAAGGCATTCTAATAAGCTCAGCTTGGCTAGAGGAACTTAAGAAGCATCCTTATCTTTCAAGTAAGCTTTGACATATAACTTTGTAGGAAAATCAGGCACTGGTATATATCTTATGAAAGAGCATGCTAAGGTTCATAGAGAGAGAAAGTCACAAAAAATTCATGAAGTGAGCAAGAGACTTTATAAAGATGTTTAAAAGCCAGATGAAATGAACATAGATGCAGGAGCTGGCACAAAGAGAAGAAATATGGGCCCAAGCAAGCCATAAGAAGAGGAGAAGAAAGAGAAGCCAAACCCATTTATGGGCCAGTTTAATATGTGAATATATTCATTCGTTTAAATCTAAAACTTATTTATAAACATTCATTCTTCCCTTTCTCGCACAAATTGTTGTCTTATCTACGCTCACTCTCTTACAGCTGCTTTGAATAAAGTCTACTGTATCGATGGGCAAGTCATGCATAAGATGATACAGCAGAAGCTTCTTGTAGTGAGTCTTTATTTAACTCCAGTAGAATTCTATTCCATTAAATTAAGGGCTGTAAGGAACGTTGTATACAGGAGTTATGTTTAACTCTTCATAAGCTTTCTTAGACTCCTTAGTCTTATGAACTGATAGGTTATCAACAAACAGGATGATCTCTTGGTTGCTATACTTCTCTCTGAGCTTATGTAGGAACTCTATATACTACTCTCGCTTAATAGAGCGAGGGTGAATCACATAACTCTCTAAGCCTGAATCTTCACTTATACCAGCTAAAATTGCATGAGTGACTACCTTTACTTTTTAGTCATAAACTTCTATGTTATCATACTTCTTGTACCATGACTTATTAATAAAAGTGTTGAACGTAAACACAGCTTCATCTGCATGTATGAACTTGATGTTATTATCAATAGCTCTCTGCATTTAATCATATATATAGTTTAAATTATTACTATAAAATGGCACTGTAAAATCAATCACTCTCTTAACTCTGTTGACAGTCTTGAAAGTAATACCATTTCGTCTATAAATATTGGCTATAGTCTAAGGAGAGATACGCATGTCTGGAAACTTGCGATGAAACATGACAGCTCGTTAGTCAAAAGGAAAGTGAGCCCAATACTTTAATGTCTTAGAGTCACAGAGATAGTCAATATGGACCTGTGAGAACTTTTATTTTCTTGCAGGATGTTTTCAAGAGCCTGAGTTATAATGTTAAACAGCTAACAAGCAATGATACCTAACAGTTGGGGCACTCTTGTGTAGGAGTCTTGCTATGGCTGTATAATTCAACACTGGTTTGACTTAGTCTATATTAATACTTGTACCATACTAAGCTTAAGCAGTAAATCTAAATATTACTCATCATAAATAGACTCTAAATTTCGCTAATTTCTATTTCTCATTTTGAAAAATGACATAATTTCTCAACTAACCCCAATAAGACCCCAACTATACCCCACAAATCAAAGCACTTATAAACCTCACTAAGGGGTTTTGGGGTTTTGAATAAAATGAAGCTAACATCGCGGATTTTTTCAAATAATAGCATAGAATTAAAACATCAGCAGGCAAGTACTAATGGGATGGAAATTAATATTGCCTGTTATAGAAAAGGTTGTCTAGTAAAAAAAAATGTCTTGTGAGTCCATTATAAAAAGGATCTTGAAAACAGCCAAATTTGTCAAGTATTGACAACAGCACTCGATAAGTACCTTGGAAATGACTGAAAAATTGAAAAGTAAATATTTTATGTGAACAAGTACTTTTTCAATAAAATCTTATTTAATATAAATTTATAACAAGTCTATGCATTTGAAGTTGCTCTTTCTTTGAAGTATTTTTGAAGAAATTTCGGCAGAGTACTTTTCGAGAACTTTATGATTTAAATAATTTTAATCATTCAAATGCCAATCTCATAAATCAAATTGCCAAGTTTTGACTACAGCAATCGATAAGCGCCTTGGAAATGACTGAAAAAATGAAAAGTAAATCTTTTATGTCAACAAGTACTTTTTCAATAAAATCTTATTTAATATAAATTTATAACAAGTCTATGCATTTGAAGTTGCTCTTTCTTTGAAGTATTTTTGAAGAAATTTCGGCAGAGTACTTTTCGAGAACTTTATGATTTAAATAATTTTAATCATTCAAATGCCAATCTCATAAATCAAATTGCCAAGTTTTGACTACAGCAATCGATAAGCGCCTTGGAAATGACTGAAAAAATGAAAAGTAAATCTTTTATGTCAACAAGTACTTTTTCAATAAAATCTTATTTAATATAAATTCATAACAAGTCTATGCATTTGAAGTTGATCTTTCTTTTGAGTATTTTTAAAGAATTTTCGGCTGGGTACTTTTCGAGAACTTTTTGATTTAAATATTTTTAATCATTCAAATGCCAATCTCATAAATCAAATTGCCAAGTTTTGACTACAGCACTCGATAAGTGCCTTGGAAATGACTGAAAAAATGAAAAGTAAATCTTTTATGTGAACAAGTTACTTTTTCAATAAAATCTTATTTAATATAAATTTATAACAAGTCTATGCATTTGAAGTTGCTCTTTCTTTGAAGTATTTTTGAAGAAATTTCGGCAGAGTACTTTTCGAGAACTTTATGATTTAAATAATTTTAATCATTCAAATGCCAATCTCATAAATCAAATTGCCAAGTTTTGACTACAGCAATCGATAAGCGCCTTGGAAATGACTGAAAAAATGAAAAGTAAATCTTTTATGTCAACAAGTACTTTTTCAATAAAATCTTATTTAATATAAATTTATAACAAGTCTATGCATTTGAAGTTGCTCTTTCTTTGAAGTATTTTTGAAGAAATTTCGGCAGAGTACTTTTCGAGAACTTTATGATTTAAATAATTTTAATCATTCAAATGCCAATCTCATAAATCAAATTGCCAAGTTTTGACTACAGCAATCGATAAGCGCCTTGGAAATGACTGAAAAAATGAAAAGTAAATCTTTTATGTCAACAAGTACTTTTTCAATAAAATCTTATTTAATATAAATTCATAACATGTCTATGCATTTGAAGTTGCTCTTTCTTTGAAGTATTTTTGAAGAAATTTCGGCAGAGTACTTTTCGAGAACTTTATGATTTAAATAATTTTAATCATTCAAATGCCAATCTCATAAATCAAATTGCCAAGTTTTAACTACAGCAATCGATAAGCGCCTTGGAAATGACTGAAAAAAAGAAAAGTAAATCTTTTATGTCAACAAGTACTTTTTCTATAAAATCTTATTTAATATAAATTTATAACAAGTCTATGCATTTGAAGTTGCTCTTTCTTTGTAGTATTTTTGAAGAAATTTCGGCAGAGTACTTTTCGAGAACTTTATGATTTAAATATTTTTAATTATTCAAATGCCAATCTCATAAATCAAATTGCCAAGTTTTGACTACAGCACTCGATAAGTGCGTTGGAAATTACTGGAAAAATGAAAAGTAAATCTTTTATGTCAACAAGTACTTTTTCAATAAAATCTTATTTA
>ARYC01020914.1:0-15461 GCA_000711775.1 Oxytricha trifallax
ATGACTTCTTTGAAAAGCTCATTTTTAGACAATTCTGGGAGTTCATAGAAATACTAAATTATGTTAACATTTATTTTAAGCACATCAGCAATTGCTCCAGCAGATTGTTAACTTGAAAACATGATTCATAGATAAAAATAGATTTATAGAATTTGTATGAAATTTTGCAATTCAACACTATGACGGGCAGCTATCACTTCTTTTAAAAAGTCTATTTTGATAATACCTTCATATGTAAAGTTAGACAACCTAGAGTAACCACTCATATTATATACTGTATATCAAAACATGTAAATAAGACTTTGAAGAGAGTTTCAAAGCAATTTAAAGTAGTGCTGGTGCTGATATGAAATTGCAACGAAATTGCCTTTTTCTCCATTATTTGTCATCAAGTTTCAATACTACTCAATTAATTTAAATGTCATTTGGTGATTTTTTCATCAATCGCACAGTTCAAATTTCACACTAATTTCAATCACAACTTGAAGTTTATATCTTGTTATGAGACCTTGTGCTGGAATTGTCAAAATAAAAAGTTTTATGAGATGACAAAGCAGATCAAAATGCTTAAATTTCTTTCGTATTTTAGCAAGTAAATTACCATATAAAATATATGCAACTGCTCTTATCCATGATGTTTACTGAGAATACCTCAAACTTAATCTTACTTGCATGCTGGAGTCTTCGGGATATTCAAAGTACAATAATTTATAGTAAAGACATCAGCAATGGGACCTTTAGCGCTTTCACATTTATACTTGATTCTTTGATAAAAAGATTAATTTTAAGATTTGATTGCTAGTTTGAAAATCTCTATAATGTACCGTACCATGACTTCTTTGAAAAGCTCATTTTTAGACGATTCTGGGAGTTCATAGAAATACTAAATTATGATAACATATATTTTAAGCACATCAGCAATTGCTCCAGCAGATTGCTAACATGAAACATGATTCATAGATAAAAATAGATTTATAGAATTTGTATGAAATTTTGCAATTCAACACTATGACGGGCAGCTATCACTTCTTTTAAAAAGTCTATTTTGATAATACCTTCATATGTAAAGTTAGACAACCTAGAGTAACCACTCATATTATATACTGTATATCAAAACATGCAAATAAGACTTTGAAGAGAGTTTCAAAGCAATTTAAAGTAGTGCTGGTGCTGATATGAAATTGCAACGAAAATTGCCTTTTTCTCCATTATTTGTCATCAAGTTTCAAAACTACTCAATTAATTTAGATGTCATTTGGTGATTTTTTCATCAATCGCACAGTTCAAATTTCACACTAATTTCAATCACAATTTGAAGTTTATATCTTGTTATGAGACCTTATGCTGAAATTGTCAAAATAAAAAGTTTTATGAGATGACAAAGCAGATCAAAATGCTTAAATTTCTTTCGTATTTGAGCAAGTAAATTACCAAAGGGGATATACAACTGCTCTTATCCATGATTTTTACTGAGAATACCTCAAACTTAATCTTACTTGCATGCTGGAGTCTTCGGGATATTCAAAGTACGACAATTTATAGTAAAGACATCAGCAATGGGACCTTTAGCGCTTTCACATTTATACTTGATTCTTTGATAAAAAGAATTATTTTAAGATTTGATTGCTAGTATGAAAATCTCTATATTGTACCATGCCATGACTTCTTTAAAAAGCTCATTTTTAGACGATTCTGGGAGTTCATAGAAATACTAAATTATGATAACATTTATTTTAAGCACATCAGCAATTGCTCCAGCAGATTGCTAACATGAAAACATGATTCATAGAAAAAATTAGATTTATAGAATTTGTTTGAACTTTTGCAATTCAACACGTGCTAACTTTACATATGAAGGTATTATCAAAATAGGCTTTTTAAAAGAAGTGATAGCTGCCCGTCATAGTGTTGAATTGCAAAAGTTCATACAAATTCTATAGATCTATTTTTATCTATGAATCATGTTTTCACGTTAGCTATCTGCTGGAGCAATTGCTGATGTGCTTAAAATAAATGATATCATAAATTAGTATTTCTATGAACTCCCAGAATCGTCAAAAAATGAGCTTTTCAAAGAAGTCATGGCAAGGTACATTATAGAGATTTTCAAACTAGCAATCAAATCTTAAAATAAATCTTATTATCAAAGAATCAAGTATAAATGTGAAAGCGCTAAAGGTCCCATTGCTGATGTCTTTCTATAAATTGTCGTACTTTGAATATCCCGAAGACTCCAGCATGCAAGTAAGATTAAGTTTGAGGTATTCTCAGTAAAAATCATGGATAAGAGCAGTTGTATATCCCCTTTGGTAATTTACTTGCTCAAATACGAAAGAAATTTAAGCATTTTGATCTGCTTTGTCATCTCATAAAACTTTTTATTTTGACAATTTCAGCATAAGGTCTCATAACAAGATATAAACTTCAAATTGTGATTGAAATTAGTGTGAAATTTGAACTGTGCGATTGATGAAAAAATCACCAAATGACATCTAAATTAATTGAGTAGTTTTGAAACTTGATGACAAATAATGGAGAAAAAGGCAATTTTCGTTGCAATTTCATATCAGCACCCAGCACTACTTTAAATTGCTTTGAAACTCTCTTCAAAGTCTTATTTGCATGTTTTGATATACAGTATATAATATGAGTGGTTACTCTAGGTTGTCTAACTTTACATATGAAGGTATTATCAAAATAGACTTTTTAAAAGAAGTGATAGCTGCCCGTCATAGTGTTGAATTGCAAAATTTCATACAAATTCTATAAATCTATTTTTATCTATGAATCATGTTTTCAAGTTAGCATTCTGCTGGAGCGATTGCTGATTTGCTTAAAATAAATGTTATCATAATTTAGTATTTCTATGAACTCCCAGAATCGTCTAAAAATGAGCTTTTTAAAGAAGTCATGGCATGGTACAATATAGAGATTTTCATACTAGCAATCAAATCTTAAAATAATTCTTTTTATCAAAGAATCAAGTATAAATGTGAAAGCGCTAAAGGTCCCATTGCTGATGTCTTTACTATAAATTGTCGTACTTTGAATATCCCGAAGACTCCAGCATGCAAGTAAGATTAAGTTTGAGGTATTCTCAGTAAAAATCATGGATAAGAGCAGTTGTATATCCCCTTTGGTAATTTACTTGCTCAAATACGAAAGAAATTTAAGCATTTTGATCTGCTTTGTCATCTCATAAAACTTTTTATTTTGACAATTTCAGCATAAGGTCTCATAACAAGATATAAACTTCAAATTGTGATTGAAATTAGTGTGAAATTTGAACTGTGCGATTGATGAAAAAATCACCAAATGACATCTAAATTAATTGAGTAGTATTGAAACTTGATTACAAATAATGGAGAAAAAGGCAATTTTCGTTGCAATTTCATATCAGCACCAGCACTACTTTAAATTACTTTGAAACTCTCTTCAAAGTCTTATTTACATGTTTTGATATACAGTATATAATATGAGTGGCTACTCTAGGTTGTCTAACTTTACATATGAAGGTATTATTCAAAATAGGCTTTTTAAAAGAAGTGATAGCTGCCCGTCATAGTGTTGAATTGCAAAAGTTCAAACAAATTCTATAAATCTAATTTTTTCTATGAATCATGTTTTCATGTTAGCAATCTGCTGGAGCAATTGCTGATGTGCTTAAAATATATATGTTATCATAATTTAGTATTTCTATGAACTCCCAGAATCGTCTAAAAATGAGCTTTTCAAAGAAGTCATGGCATGGTACAATATAGAGATTTTCATACTAGCAATCAAATCTTAAAATAATTCTTTTTATCAAAGAATCAAGTATAAATGTGAAAGCGCTAAAGGTCCCATTGCTGATGTCTTTACTATAAATTGTCGTACTTTGAATATCCCGAAGACTCCAGCATGTAAGTAAGATTAAGTTTGAGGTATTCTCAGTAAACATCATGGATAAGAGCAGTTGCATATCCCCTTTGGTAATTTACTTGCTCAAATACGAAAGAAATTTAAGCATTTTGATCTGCTTTGTCATCTCATAAAACTTTTTATTTTGACAATTTCAGCATAAGGTCTCATAACAAGATATAAACTTCAAATTGTGATTGAAATTAGTGTGAAATTTGAACTGTGCGATTGATGAAAAAATCACCAAATGACATCTAAATTAATTGAGTAGTTTTGAAACTTGATGACAAATAATGGAGAAAAAGGCAATTTTCGTTGCAATTTCATATCAGCACCAGCACTACTTTAAATTGCTTTGAAACTCTCTTCAAAGTCTTATTTGCATGTTTTGATATACAGTATATAATATGAGTGGTTACTCTAGGTTGTCTAACTTTACATATGAAGGTATTATCAAAATAGACTTTTTAAAAGAAGTGATAGCTGCCCGTCATAGTGTTGAATTGCAAAATTTCATACAAATTCTATAAATCTATTTTTATCTATGAATCATGTTTTCAAGTTAGCAATCTGCTGGAGCAATTGCTGATGTGTTTAAAATAAATCTTATCATAATTTAGTATTTCTATGAACTCCCAGAATCTTCTAAAAATGAGCTTTTCAAAGAAGTCGTGGCACGGTACAATATAGAGATTTTCAAACTAGCAATCAAATCTTAAAATAAATCTTTTTATCAAAAATCAAGTATAAATGTGAAAGCGCTAAAGGTCCCATTGCTGCTGATGTCTTTACTAAAAATTGTCGTACTTTGAATATCCCGAAGACTCCAGCATGCAAGTAAGATTAAGTTTGAGGTATTCTCAGTAAACATCATGGATAAGAGCAGTTGCATATATTTTATATGGTAATTTACTTGCTAAAATACGAAAGAAATTTAAGCATTTTGATCTGCTTTGTCATCTCATAAAACTTTTTATTTTGACAATTCCAGCACAAGGTCTCATAACAAGATATAAACTTCAAGTTGTGATTGAAATTAGTGTGAAATTTGAACTGTGCGATTGATGAAAAAATCACCAAATGACATTTAAATTAATTGAGTAGTATTGAAACTTGATGACAAATAATGGAGAAAAAGGCAATTTCGTTGCAATTTCATATCAGCACCAGCACTACTTTAAATTGCTTTGAAACTCTCTTCAAAGTCTTATTTACATGTTTTGATATACAGTATTAATATGAGTGGCTACTCTAGGTTGTCTTACTTTACATATGAAGATATTATCAAAATAGGCTTTTTAAAAGAAGTGATAGCTGCCCGTCATAGTGTTGAATTGCAAAAATTCATACATATTCTATAAATCTATTTTTATCTATGATCATGTTTTCAAGTTAGCATTCTGCTGGAGCAATTGCTGATGTGCTTAAAATAAATGTTATCATAATTTAGTATTTCTATGAACTCCCAGAATCGTCTAAAAATGAGCTTTTTAAAGAAGTCATGGCATGGTACAATATAGAGATTTTCATACTAGCAATCAAATCTTAAAATAATTCTTTTTATCAAAGAATCAAGTATAAATGTGAAAGCGCTAAAGGTCCCATTGCTGATGTCTTTACTATAAATTGTCGTACTTTGAATATCCCGAAGACTCCAGCATGCAAGTAAGATTAAGTTTGAGGTATTCTCAGTAAAAATCATGGATAAGAGCAGTTGTATATCCCCTTTGGTAATTTACTTGCTCAAATACGAAAGAAATTTAAGCATTTTGATCTGCTTTGTCATCTCATAAAACTTTTTATTTTGACAATTTCAGCATAAGGTCTCATAACAAGATATAAACTTCAAATTGTGATTGAAATTAGTGTGAAATTTGAACTGTGCGATTGATGAAAAAATCACCAAATGACATCTAAATTAATTGAGTAGTTTTGAAACTTGATGACAAATAATGGAGAAAAAGGCAATTTTCGTTGCAATTTCATATCAGCACCAGCACTACTTTAAATTGCTTTGAACTCTCTTCAAAGTCTTATTTGCATGTTTTGATATACAGTATATAATATGAGTGGTTACTCTAGGTTGTCTAACTTTACATATGAAGGTATTATCAAAATAGACTTTTTAAAAGAAGTGATAGCTGCCCGTCATAGTGTTGAATTGCAAAATTTCATACAAATTCTATAAATCTATTTTTATCTATGAATCATGTTTTCAAGTTAACAATCTGCTGGAGCAATTGCTGATGTGCTTAAAATAAATGTTAACATAATTTAGTATTTCTATGAACTCCCAGAATCGTCTAAAAATGAGCTTTTCAAAGAAGTCATGGCACGGTACAATATAGAGATTTTCAAACTAGCAATCAAGTCTTAAAATAAATCTTTTTATCAAAGAATCAAGTATAAATGTGAAAGCGCTAAAGGTCCCATTGCTGCTGATGTCTTTACTATAAATTGTCGTACTTTGAATATCCCGAAGACTCCAGCATGCAAGTAAGATTAAGTTTGAGGTATTCTCAGTAAAAATCATGGATAAGAGCAGTTGTATATCCCCTTTGGTAATTTACTTGCTCAAATACGAAAGAAATTTAAGCATTTTGATCTGCTTTGTCATCTCATAAAACTTTTTATTTTGACAATTCCAGCATAAAAAAGGTCTCATAACAAGATATAAACTTCAAGTTGTGATTGAAATTAGTGTGAAATTTTAACTGTGCGATTGAAGAAAAAATCACCAAATGACATCTAAATTAATTGAGTAGTATTGAAACTTGATGACAAATAATGGAGAAAAAGGCAATTTTCGTTGCAATTTCATTTCAGCACCAGCACTACTTTAAATTGCTTTGAAACTCTCTTCAAAGTCTTATTTTCATGTTTTGATATACAGTATATAATATGAGTGGCTACTCTAGGTTGTCTAACTTTACATTTGAAGGTATTATCAAAATAGGCTTTATAAAAGAAGTGATAGCTGCCCGTCATAGTGTTGAATTGCAAAATTTCATACAAATTCTATAAATCTATTTTTAATCTATGAATCATGTTTTCAAGTTAGCATTCTGCTGGAGCAATTGCTGATGTGCTTAAAATATATGTTATCATAATTTAGTATTTCTATGAACTCCCAGAATCGTCTAAAAATGAGCTTTTTAAAGAAGTCATGGCATGGTACAATATAGAGATTTTCATACTAGCAATCAAATCTTAAAATAATTCTTTTTATCAAAGAATCAAGTATAAATGTGAAAGCGCTAAAGGTCCCATTGCTGATGTCTTTACTATAAATTGTCGTACTTTGAATATCCCGAAGACTCCAGCATGCAAGTAAGATTAAGTTTGAGGTATTCTCAGTAAACATCATGGATAAGAGCAGTTGCATATATTTTATATGGTAATTTACTTGCTAAAATACGAAAGAAATTTAAGCATTTTGATCTGCTTTGTCATCTCATAAAACTTTTTATTTTGACAATTCCAGCACAAGGTCTCATAACAAGATATAAACTTCAAGTTGTGATTGAAATTAGTGTGAAATTTGAACTGTGCGATTGATGAAAAAATCACCAAATGACATCTAAATTAATTGAGTAGTATTGAAACTTGATGACAAATAATGGAAAAAAAGGCAATTTTCGTTGCAATTTCATATCAGCACCAGCACTACTTTAAATTGCTTTGAAACTCTCTTCAAAGTCTTATTTGCATGTTTTGATATACAGTATATAATATGAGTGGTTACTCTAGGTTGTCTAACTTTACATATGAAGGTATTATCAAAATAGACTTTTTAAAAGAAGTGATAGCTGCCCGTCATAGTGTTGAATTGCAAAATTTCATACAAATTCTATAAATCTATTTTTATCTATGAATCATGTTTAAGTTAGCAATCTGCTGGAGCAATTGCTGATGTGTTTAAAATAAATCTTATCATAATTTAGTATTTCTATGAACTCCCAGAATCTTCTAAAAATGAGCTTTTCAAAGAAGTCGTGGCACGGTACAATATAGAGATTTTCAAACTAGCAATCAAATCTTAAAATAAATCTTTTTATCAAAGAATCAAGTATAAATGTGAAAGCGCTAAAGGTCCCATTGCTGATGATGTCTTTACTATAAATTGTCGTACTTTGAATATCCCGAAGACTCCAGCATGTAAGTAAGATTAAGTTTGAGGTATTCTCAGTAAACATCATGGATAAGAGCAGTTGCATATCCCCTTTGGTAATTTACTTGCTCAAATACGAAAGAAATTTAAGCATTTTGATCTGCTTTGTCATCTCATAAAACTTTTTATTTTGACAATTTCAGCATAAGGTCTCATAACAAGATATAAACTTCAAATTGTGATTGAAATTAGTGTGAAATTTGAACTGTGCGATTGATGAAAAAATCACCAAATGACATCTAAATTAATTGAGTAGTTTTGAAACTTGATGACAAATAATGGAGAAAAAGGCAATTTTCGTTGCAATTTCATATCAGCACCAGCACTACTTTAAATTGCTTTGAAACTCTCTTCAAAGTCTTATTTGCATGTTTTGATATACAGTATATAATATGAGTGGTTACTCTAGGTTGTCTAACTTTACATATGAAGGTATTATCAAAATAGACTTTTTAAAAGAAGTGATAGCTGCCCGTCATAGTGTTGAATTGCAAAAGTTCATACAAATTCTATAGATCTATTTTTATCTATGAATCATGTTTTCACGTTAGCTATCTGCTGGAGCAATTGCTGATGTGCTTAAAATAAATGATATCATAAATTAGTATTTCTATGAACTCCCAGAATCGTCAAAAAATGAGCTTTTCAAAGAAGTCATGGCAAGGTACATTATAGAGATTTTCAAACTAGCAATCAAATCTTAAAATAAATCTTATTATCAAAGAATCAAGTATAAATGTGAAAGCGCTAAAGGTCCCATTGCTGATGTCTTTACTATAAATTATTGTACTTTGAATATCCCGAAGACTCCAGCATGCAAGTAAGATTAAGTTTGAGGTATTCTCCAGTAAACATCATGGATAAGAGCAGTTGCATATATTTTATATGGTAATTTACTTGCTAAAATACGAAAGAAATTTAAGCATTTTGATCTGCTTTGTCATCTCATAAAACTTTTTATTTTGACAATTCCAGCACAAGGTCTCATAACAAGATATAAACTTCAAGTTGTGATTGAAATTAGTGTGAAATTTGAACTGTGCGATTGATGAAAAAATCACCAAATGACATCTAAATTAATTGAGTAGTATTGAAACTTGATTACAAATAATGGAGAAAAAGGCAATTTTCGTTGCAATTTCATATCAGCACCAGCACTACTTTAAATTACTTTGAAACTCTCTTCAAAGTCTTATTTACATGTTTTGATATACAGTATATAATATGAGTGGCTACTCTAGGTTGTCTAACTTTACATATGAAGGTATTATCAAAATAGGCTTTTTAAAAGAAGTGATAGCTGCCCGTCATAGTGTTGAATTGCAAAAGTTCATACAAATTCTATAGATCTATTTTTATCTATGAATCATGTTTTCAAGTTAGCTATCTGCTGGAGCAATTGCTGATGTGCTTAAAATAAATGTTATCATAAATTATTATTTCTATGAACTCCCAGAATCGTCTAAAAATGAGCTTTTCAAAGAAGTCATGGTACGGTACAATATAGAGATTTTCAAACTAGCAATCAAATCTTAAAATAAATCTTTTTATCAAAGAATCAAGTATAAATGTGAAAGCGCTAAAGGTCCCATTGCTGATGATGTCTTTACTATAAATTGTCGTAATTTGAATATCCCGAAGACTCCAGCATGCAAGTAAGATTAAGTTTGAGGTATTCTCAGTAAACATCATGGATAAGAGCAGTTGCATATCCCCTTTGGTAATTTACTTGCTCAAATACGAAAGAAATTTAAGCATTTTGATCTGCTTTGTCATCTCATAAAACTTTTTATTTTGACAATTTCAGCATAAGGTCTCATAACAAGATATAAACTTCAAATTGTGATTGAAATTAGTGTGAAATTTGAACTGTGCGATTGATGAAAAAATCACCAAATGACATCTAAATTAATTGAGTAGTTTTGAAACTTGATGACAAATAATGGAGAAAAAGGCAATTTTCGTTGCAATTTCATATCAGCACCAGCACTACTTTAAATTGCTTTGAAACTCTCTTCAAAGTCTTATTTACATGTTTTGATATACAGTATATAATATGAGTGGTTACTCTAGGTTGTCTAACTTTACATATGAAGGTATTATCAAAATAGACTTTTTAAAAGAAGTGATAGCTGCCCGTCATAGTGTTGAATTGCAAAATTTCATACAAATTCTATAAATCTATTTTTATCTATGAATCATGTTTTCATGTTAGCAATCTGCTGGAGCAATTGCTGATGTGCTTAAAATATATGTTATCATAATTTAGTATTTCTATGAACTCCCAGAATCGTCTAAAAAGAGCTTTTCAAAGAAGTCATGGCATGGTACAATATAAAGATTTTCAAATTAGCAATCAAGTCTTAAAATAAATCTTTTTATCAAAGAATCAAGTATAAATGTGAAAGCGCTAAAGGTCCCATTGCTGATGATGTCTTTACTATAAATTGTCGTAATTTGAATATCCCGAAGACTCCAGCATGCAAGTAAGATTAAGTTTGAGGTATTCTCAGTAAACATCATGGATAAGAGCAGTTGCATATCCCCTTTGGTAATTTACTTGCTCAAATACGAAAAGAAATTTAAGCATTTTGATCTGCTTTGTCATCTCATAAAACTTTTTATTTTGACAATTCCAGCATAAGGTCTTATAACAAGATATAAACTTCAAGTTGTGATTGAAATTAGTGTGAAATTTGAACTGTGCGATTGATGAAAAAATCACCAAATGACATCTAAATTAATTGAGTAGTATTGAAACTTGATTACAAATAATGGAGAAAAAGGCAATTTTCGTTGCAATTTCATATCAGCACCAGCACTACTTTAAATTACTTTGAAACTCTCTTCAAAGTCTTATTTACATGTTTTGATATACAGTATATAATATGAGTGGCTACTCTAGGTTGTCTAACTTTACATATGAAGGTATTATCAAAATAGGCTTTTTAAAAGAAGTGATAGCTGCCCGTCATAGTGTTGAATTGCAAAAGTTCAAACAAATTCTATAAATCTAATTTTTTCTATGAATCATGTTTTCATGTTAGCAATCTGCTGGAGCAATTGCTGATGTGCTTAAAATATATATGTTATCATAATTTAGTATTTCTATGAACTCCCAGAATCGTCTAAAAATGAGCTTTTCAAAGAAGTCATGGCATGGTACAATATATAGAGATTTTCATACTAGCAATCAAATCTTAAAATAATTCTTTTTATCAAAGAATCAAGTATAAATGTGAAAGCGCTAAAGGTCCCATTGCTGATGTCTTTACTATAAATTGTCGTAATTTGAATATCCCGAAGACTCCAGCATGCAAGTAAGATTAAGTTTGAGGTATTCTCAGTAAACATCATGGATAAGAGCAGTTGCATATCCCCTTTGGTAATTTACTTGCTCCTACCGAAAGAAATTTAAGCATTTTGATCTGCTTTGTCATCTCATAAAACTTTTTATTTTGACAATTTCAGCATAAGGTCTCATAACAAGATATAAACTTCAAATTGTGATTGAAATTAGTGTGAAATTTGAACTGTGCGATTGATGAAAAAATCACCAAATGACATCTAAATTAATTGAGTAGTTTTGAAACTTGATGACAAATAATGGAGAAAAAGGCAATTTTCGTTGCAATTTCATATCAGCACCAGCACTACTTTAAATTGCTTTGAAACTCTCTTCAAAGTCTTATTTACATGTTTTGATATACAGAATATAATATGAGTGGCTACTCTAGGTTGTCTTACTTTACATATGAAGGTATTATCAAAATAGGCTTTTTAAAAGAAGTGATAGCTGCCCGTCATAGTGTTGAATTGCAAAAGTTCAAACAAATTCTATAAATCTAATTTTTTCTATGAATCATGTTTTCATGTTAGCAATCTGCTGGAGCAATTGCTGATGTGCTTAAAATATATATGTTATCATAATTTAGTATTTCTATGAACTCCCAGAATCGTCTAAAAATGAGCTTTTCAAAGAAGTCATGGCATGGTACAATATAAAGATTTTCAAACTAGCAATCAAGTCTTAAAATAAATCTTTTTATCAAAGAATCAAGTATAAATGTGAAAGCGCTAAAGGTCCCATTGCTGATGATGTCTTTACTATAAATTGTCGTACTTTGAATATCCCGAAGACTCCAGCATGTAAGTAAGATTAAGTTTGAGGTATTCTCAGTAAACATCATGGATAAGAGCAGTTGCATATCCCCTTTGGTAATTTACTTGCTCAAATACGAAAGAAATTTAAGCATTTTGATCTGCTTTGTCATCTCATAAAACTTTTTATTTTGACAATTTCAGCATAAGGTCTCATAACAAGATATAAACTTCAAATTGTGATTGAAATTAGTGTGAAATTTGAACTGTGCGATTGATGAAAAAATCACCAAATGACATCTAAATTAATTGAGTAGTTTTGAAACTTGATGACAAATAATGGAGAAAAAGGCAATTTTCGTTGCAATTTCATATCAGCACCAGCACTACTTTAAATTGCTTTGAAACTCTCTTCAAAGTCTTATTTGCATGTTTTGATATACAGTATATAATATGAGTGGTTACTCTAGGTTGTCTAACTTTACATATGAAGGTATTATCAAAATAGGCTTTTTAAAAGAAGTGATAGCTGCCCGTCATAGTGTTGAATTGCAAAAGTTCAAACAAATTCTATAAATCTAATTTTTTCTATGAATCATGTTTTCATGTTAGCAATCTGCTGGAGCAATTGCTGATGTGCTTAAAATATATATGTTATCATAATTTAGTATTTCTATGAACTCCCAGAATCGTCTAAAAATGAGCTTTTCAAAGAAGTCATGGCATGGTACAATATAGAGATTTTCATACTAGCAATCAAATCTTAAAATAATTCTTTTTATCAAAGAATCAAGTATAAATGTGAAAGCGCTAAAGGTCCCATTGCTGATGTCTTTACTATAAATTTCGTACTTTGAATATCCCGAAGACTCCAGCATGCAAGTAAGATTAAGTTTGAGGTATTCTCAGTAAAAATCATGGATAAGAGCAGTTGTATATCCCCTTTGGTAATTTACTTGCTCAAATACGAAGAAATTTAAGCATTTTGATCTGCTTTGTCATCTCATAAAACTTTTTATTTTGACAATTTCAGCATAAGGTCTCATAACAAGATATAAACTTCAAATTGTGATTGAAATTAGTGTGAAATTTGAACTGTGCGATTGATGAAAAAATCACCAAATGACATCTAAATTAATTGAGTAGTATTGAAACTTGATGACAAATAATGGAGAAAAAGGCAATTTTCGTTGCAATTTCATTTCAGCACCAGCACTACTTTAAATTGCTTTGAAACTCTCTTCAAAGTCTTATTTTCATGTTTTGATATACAGTATATAATATGAGTGGCTACTCTAGGTTGTCTAACTTTACATTTGAAGGTATTATCAAAATAGGCTTTATAAAAGAAGTGATAGCTGCCCGTCATAGTGTTGAATTGCAAAATTTCATACAAATTCTATAAATCTATTTTTATTCTATGAATCATGTTTTCATGTTAGCAATCTGCTGGAGCAATTGCTGATGTGCTTAAAATATATATGTTATCATAATTTAGTATTTCTATGAACTCCCAGAATCGTCTAAAAATGAGCTTTTCAAAGAAGTCATGGCATGGTACAATATAAAGATTTTCAAAACTAGCAATCAAATCTTAAAATAATTCTTTTTATCAAAGAATCAAGTATAAATGTGAAAGCGCTAAAGGTCCCATTGCTGATGTCTTTACTATAAATTGTCGTACTTTGAATATCCCGAAGACTCCAGCATGCAAGTAAGATTAAGTTTGAGGTATTCTCAGTAAAAATCATGGATAAGAGCAGTTGTATATCCCCTTTGGTAATTTACTTGCTCAAATACGAAAGAAATTTAAGCATTTTGATCTGCTTTGTCATCTCATAAAACTTTTTATTTTGACAATTCCAGCATAAGGTCTCATAACAAGATATAAACTTCAAGTTGTGATTGAAATTAGTGTGAAATTTGAACTGTGCGATTGATGAAAAAATCACCAAATGACATTTAAATTAATTGAGTAGTATTGAAACTTGATGACAAATAATGGAGAAAAAGGCAATTTCGTTGCAATTTCATATCAGCACCAGCACTACTTTAAATTGCTTTGAAACTCTCTTCAAAGTCTTATTTGCATGTTTTGATATACAGTATATAATATGAGTGGTTACTCTAGGTTGTCTAACTTTACATATGAAGGTATTATCAAAATAGACTTTTTAAAAGAAGTGATAGCTGCCCGTCATAGTGTTGAATTGCAAAATTTCATACAAATTCTATAAATCTATTTTTATCTATGAATCATGTTTTTCAAGTTAGCATTCTGCTGGAGCAATTGCTGATGTGCTTAAAATAAATGTTATCATAATTTAGTATTTCTATGAACTCCCAGAATCGTCTAAAAATGAGCTTTTTAAAGAAGTCATGGCATGGTACAATATAGAGATTTTCATACTAGCAATCAAATCTTAAAATAATTCTTTTTATCAAAGAATCAAGTATAAATGTGAAAGCGCTAAAGGTCCCATTGCTGATGTCTTTACTATAAATTGGTCGTACTTTGAATATCCCGAAGACTCCAGCATGTAAGTAAGATTAAGTTTGAGGTATTCTCAGTAAACATCATGGATAAGAGCAGTTGCATATCCCCTTTGGTAATTTACTTGCTCAAATACGAAAGAAATTTAAGCATTTTGATCTGCTTTGTCATCTCATAAAACTTTTTATTTTGACAATTCCAGCATAAGGTCTTATAACAAGATATAAACTTCAAGTTGTGATTGAAATTAGTGTGAAATTTGAACTGTGCGATTGAAGAAAAAATCACCAAATGACATCTAAATTAATTGAGTAGTATTGAAACTTGATGACAAATAATGGAGAAAAAGGCAATTTTCGTTGCAATTTCATTTCAGCACCAGCACTACTTTAAATTGCTTTGAAACTCTCTTCAAAGTCTTATTTTCATGTTTTGATATACAGTATATAATATGAGTGGCTACTCTAGGTTGTCTAACTTTACATTTGAAGGTATTATCAAAATAGGCTTTATAAAAGAAGTGATAGCTGCCCGTCATAGTGTTGAATTGCAAAATTTCATACAAATTCTATAAATCTATTTTTATCTATGAATCATGTTTTCATGTTAGCAATCTGCTGGAGCAATTGCTGATGTGCTTAAAATATATATGTTATCATAATTTAGTATTTCTATGAACTCCCAGAATCGTCTAAAAATGAGCTTTTCAAAGAAGTCATGGCATGGTACAATATAAAGATTTTCAAATTAGCAATCAAGTCTTAAAATAAATCTTTTTATCAAAGAATCAAGTAT